>OX940802.1:24789827-24969771 GCA_954870605.1 Acer campestre
GGAACGAGAGGGATGACCAACCTAGTTTCAATGCCAAGGCCGAACCTTCCAAAGATCACAAAGATGGAGAGATTTTGGTCGCAAGAAGAACTCTTAGTGCTCAAGTAAAGGAAGATGATGAGGTACAACGTGACAATGTCTTTCACACCCGATGCCATGTTAATGATAAGGTATGTAGCATGAGAATTGATGGGGAAGTTGTACTAATTTGGCTAGCACTAGTTTGGTGGAAAAACTAAATTTGGCAACTTTAAAGCACCCAAAACCTTATAAGCTACAATGGTTGAATGATAGTGAAGAAATCAAGGTGAATAAACAGGTGTTGGTGTCTTTTTCCATTGGAAAGTACAAAGATGAAGTCTTGTGTGATGTGGTACCAATGCATGCGAGCCATATCCTTTTGGGGCGACCATGGCAGTTTGATAGGCGTGTAACTCATGATGGTTACACAAATAGATACTCCTTTGTACTCAATAAAAAGCGAATCACTCTTGTACCCTTAACCCCAATACAAGTTTATGAAGATCAAGTGAGATTAAAAGAAAGAAAAGATGAAAAAAAGGAGAGTGAGAGTTCAAAAGAAAGAGAGACAAAAGAAAGAGAGATTGAAACAGCAAAAAAAGAAATCTCGGCTGATGAGAAACAAAAAAAAAGACAACAAGTGAACTTCTATGCAAAAAAAAGTGAGATCAAAAAGGTCTTGTTTTCAAATCAGCCAACTTCTTGGCCTAGTGTTCTTGTTTCTCTTTTGCAGGACTTTGATGAAGTGTCGCAGGCTATCAACAACATTACGGTGAAGATTCGAGGACGAATCCTTTGAAGAGAGGGGGAATGATGAGAATCAAGAAGCATCACCAAAGGCTCAATTGCATGTTCCAGTTGGGCCAATTGCAAGGGCCAAGAGGATCAAAGAAGCATTTAATGATAATTGATTCTGAGTTGCTGAAGTACAAGTTCGGCCCACATGAAGACCAAATCCGGGCTAAACTTTGTAGACCTCTACAGAAGGCATATGGAGTCGGATCGTCTATTATAATATATTTTCGGAAAGCCCAAGACGAGCCCTACAGATGTTATGAAGACTCCGTCATCCGTAACAGATCGCAACAGGCCCAAAATCAGCCATTTATCTTATTACGCGCAGACTTGAGCTGGACAAGAGCTGGACGCCAAGCAGAACTTCGTGGGCCTCTACAGAAGTCATATGGAGTCGGATCGTCTATTATAATATGTTTTCGGAAAGCCCAAGACGAGCCCTACAGATGTTATGAAGACTCCGTCATCCGTAACAGATCGCAACAGGCCCAAAATCAGCCATCTATCTTATTACGCGCAGACTTGAGCTGGACAAGAGCTGGACGCCAAGCAGAACTTCGTGGGCCTCTACAGAAGTCATATGGAGTCGGATCGTCTATTATAATATGTTTTCGGAAAGCCCAAGACGAGCCCTACAGATGTTATGAAGACTTTGTCCTCCGTAACAGATCACAACAAGCCCGAATTTAGACATCTAGATTGTTGCGCGAAGACTTGAGCTGAGGAGTCCGAATTTCAGCTTAATTCCATGTGGTTGGAGGCCTAATTTCAGCATACTTGTGTGTGGTACAAGTTAGGGTTAGAGAAGATTCAATTTCAATTTAGTATTTAGTATTTTGTTTCCTTTTAGGTCTTAGACAGTTTAGTATTTAGTATTTTGTTTCCTTTTAGGTCTTAGATAGTTTAGTATTTAAGGGACTCATTGATGTATTATTCAGAAAAAGACTTTGAATGGAATAATATTATTTGAGAGAACGTTTTCTCTTGGTTCTTCATTGAACTATGAACTTATCAAGGGTTATACTTTGTGGCGTTCAAACTTGACTTATCACTCACCTTCTACTTGTTCTTGAGTGTGGCGTCTACAACCTTCTTGATACCGTTGGTTCTTATCTCCATATAGATAATGGGTCACGGTCCTTTTTATTTTCTTTATTTGTAAACTTGAATTAGAAAACGATCCTTCGTTGCCATATCTTGGTTCCGGGTCTCACTACTCTTGGTGAGGTTCATATCAAGCTTGGTCATCATGTGGGCCGAACTTGGACTTCAACAAATCAGATCAGCCCATTAAATGCTTCATTGATCCTCTTAGCCCCTTGTAATCGGCCCAGCTGCAACATGGAATGGATCCTTTGGTGATGCTTCTTGATTCTCATCATTCCCCCTCTCTTCAAAAAGATTCATCCTCGAATCTTCACCATAATGTTGTTGATAGCCCGCGACACTTCATCAAAGTCCTGCAAAAGAGAAACAAGAACACTAGGCCAAGAAGTTGGCTGATTTGAAAACAAAACCTTTTTGATCTCACATTTTTTTGCATAGAAGTTCACTTGTTGTCTTTTTTTTTTTTGTTTCTCATCAGCCAAGATTTCTTTTTTTGCTATTTCAATCTCTCTTTCTTTTGTCTCTCTTTCTTTTGAATTCTCACTATCCTTTTTTTCATCTTTTTTTTCTTTTAACCTCACTTGATCTTCATAAACTTGTATTGGGGTTAAGGGTACAAGAGTGATTCGCTTTTTATTGAGTACAAAGGAGTATCTATTTGTGTAACCATCATGAGTTACACGCCTATCAAAATGCCATGGTCGCCCCAAAAGGATATGACTCGCATGCATTAGTACCACATCACACAAGATTACATCTTTGTACTTCCCAATGGAAAAAGACACCAACACCTATTTAATCACCTTGATTTCTTCACTATCATTCAACCATTGTAGCTTATAAGGTTTTTGGTGCTCTAAAGTGGCCAATTTTTAGCTTTTTCCTTTTTAATTTCCAAAGAATAATGAGCCAATTTGTTTCCTAAAGTAAGGGGCTGATTTGTTTCCAAAATTTAACCTTCCAAATAAGGAGCAAGTCAACTAATTGTATGTTTTAATCTTTAATTTCTTTCCCGATTGTAAGGCATTAATTGCCCATTTATTTTCCTAATTGTAAGTCATTAATTGCCGAATATTTGTTACCTTTTAGGTCTTAGATATTTTAGTATTTAAGGGACTCAATGATGTATTATTCAGCAGACTTTTAGAATGAAATAATATCATTTGAGAGAACGTTTTCTCTTGGTTCTTCATTGAACTATGAACTTATCAAGGGTTATACATTGTGGCGTTCAAACTTGACTTATCACACACCTTCTTTCTTGTTCTTGAGTGTGGCGTCTACAACCTTCTTGATACCGTTGGTTCTTATCTCCTTATAGATAACGGGTCACGGTCCTTTTATTTTCTTTGTTTTTATAAACATGAATTAGAAAACGATCCTTCGTTCCCATATATTGGTTCCGGGTCTCACTACTCTTGGTGAGGTTCATATCAGGTGGTATCAGAGCTTAGGCTTCTATATCAGGTTTGATCTATCCTTATTTTTTTTTCTATTTCTTTTTATTTTGTTCAAAAAAAAAAAAAGTTGATCTGATCCATTACCAAAAAAAAAAAAAAAAAAGTTTGATCTGATTCCGATTAAAATTTTTTTTTTTGATCAGGTCCGTTACAAAAAAAAAAAAAAAAAAAAAAAAGTGAACGAAGAGTGGAAAAAGGCAAGAGAATGCGAGCTCATCAGAGGGTAACAGCTGAAATTGAGTGAAACACGAGTGTGAGTGCCTTCAATATTGAGAGTAAACACGTGAGGGAGTGTTTGTGAGGCTTACCAATTTGTTTTTACAGGTTAAAAAAAAAATGTCTGTTGATGCACCAAAAAGGAATGATTTCAAACTTTTTTAAGGTTCTTGGATCAAAAGTTTGATCAGTTGGAGATGAGGTTGGATCAACGATCGAAGAGGAAGGGTACCATACGAGTTGGGCAACATTCGGGTTCTTCTTCATTATGGGAACCGAATTGGAACAAGAGGGATGACCAGCCTAGTTTCAATGCCAAGGCCGAACCTTCTAAAGATCACAAAGATGGAGAGCTTTCGGTCGTAAGAAAAGCTCTTAGTGCTCAAGCAAAGGAAGATGATGAGGTACAACGTGGCAATGTCTTTCACACCCGATGCCATGTTAATGATAAGGTATGTAGCATGATAATTGATGGGGGAAGTTGTACTAATTTGGCTAGCATTAGTTTGGTGGAAAAACTAAATTTGGCCACTTTAAAGCACCAAAAACCTTATAAGCTACAATGGTTGAATGATAGTGAAGAAATCAAGGTGACTAAACAGGTGTTGGTGTCTTTTTCCGTTGGGAAGTACAAAGATGAAATCTTGTGTGATGTGGTACCAATGCATGCGAGCCATATCCTTTTGGGGCGACCATGGCATTTTGATAGGCATGTAACTCATGATGGTTACACAAATAGATACTCCTTTGTACTCAATAAAAAGCGAATCACTCTTGTACCCTTAACCCCAATACAAGTTTATGAAGATCAAGGGAGGTTAAAAGAAAAAAAAAAGATGAAAAAAAGGAGAGTGAGAGTTCAAAAGAAAGAGAGACTGAAGTAGCAAAAAAAGAAATCTCGGCTGATGAGAAACAAAAAAAAAAAAAAAAGACAACAAGTGAACTTCTATGCAAAAAAAAGTGAGATCAAAAAGACTTTGTTTTCAAATCAGCCAACTTCTTGGCCTAGTGTTCTTGTTTCTATTTTGCAGGACTTTGATCAAGTGTCGCAGGCTATCAACAACATTATGGTGAAGATTCGAGGACGAATCTTTTTGAAGAGAGGGGGAATGATGAGAATCAAGAAGCATCACCAAAGGATCCATTCCATGCTGCAGCTGGGCCAATTACAAGGGGCTAAGAGGATCAATGAAGCATTTAATGGGCTGATCTGATTTGTTGAAGTCCAAGTTCGGCCCACATGATGACCAAGCTAGGGCTTGGGCATGTGGTACAAGTTAGGGTTAGAGAAGTTTCAATTTTAGCTTTTTCCTTTTTAGTTTCCAAAGAATAATGAGCTGATTTGTTTCCTAAAGTAATGGGCTGATTTGTTTCCAAAATTTAGCCTTCCAAATAGGTAGCACCTATTTCTTATTCTTAAGTGTGGCGTCTACAACCTTCTTGATACCGTTGGTTCTTATCTCCATATAGATAATGTTTCGCGGTCCTTTTTCATTTTCTTTATTTGTAAACTTGAATTAGAAAACGATCCTTCGTTACCATATATTGGTTCCGGGTCTCACTACTCTTGGTGAGGTTCATATGAAAATAAACCTCAATTTTTTTTTTGTAAAGGGTGATTGATAAGGCTAAACATGCAATTAGTTGACTTGCTCCCTGTTTGGAAGGCTAAATTTTGTAAACAAATCAGCCCCTTACTTTAGGAAACAAATCAGCTCATTATTCTTTGGAAACTAAAAAGGAAAAAGCTAAAATTGAAACTTCTCTAACCCTAACTTGTACCACACGCCCAAGCCCTAGCTTGGTCTTCATTTAGGCTGAACTTGGACATCAACAAATCAGATCAGCCCATTAAATGCTTCATTGATCCTCTTGGCAAATCAGAGGGTAACAGCTAAAATTGAGTGAAACACGAGTGTGAGTGCCTTCGTTATTGAGAGTAAACACGTGAGGGAGTGTTTGTGAGGCTTACCAATTTGTTTTTGCAAGTTAAAAAAAAAATGTCTGGCGATGCACCAGAAAAGAATGATTTCCAACTTTTTTTAAGGTTCTTGGATCAAAAGTTTGATCAGTTGGAGATGAGGTTGGATCAACGATTGAAGAGGAAAGGTATCACACGAGTTGGGCAACATTCGGGTTCTTCTTCATTATGGGAACCGAATTGGAACAAGAGGGATGACAAGCCTAGTTTCAATGCCAAGGTCGAACCTTCCAAAGATCACAATGATGGAGAGCTTTCGGTCGCAAGAAGAGCTCTTAGTGCTCAAGCAAAGGAAGATGATGAGGTACAACGTGACAATGTCTTTCACACCCGATGCCATGTTAATGATAAGGTATGTAGCATGATAATTGATGGGGGAAGTTGTACTAATTTGGCTAGCACTAGTTTGGTGGAAAAACTAAATTTGGCCACTATAAAGCACCACCCAAAACCTTATAAGCTACAATGGTTGAATGATAGTGAAGAAATCAAGGTGACTAAACAGGTGTTGGTGTCTTTTTCCATTGGGAAGTACAAAGATGAAATCTTGTGTGATGTTGTACCAATGCATGCGAGCCATATCCTTTTGGGGAGACCATGGCAGTTTGATAGGCGTGTAACTCATGATGGTTACACAAATAGATACTCCTTTGTACTCAATAAAAAGCGAATCATTCTTGTACCCTTAACCCCAATACAAGTTTATGAAGATCAAGTGAGGTTAAAAGAAAAAAAAGATGAAAAAAAGGAGAGTGAGAGTTCAAAAGTAAGAGCGACAAAAGAAAGAAAATAAAGATTAAAACATGCAATTAGTTGACTTGCTCCATGTTTGGAAGGCTAAACTTTGTAAACAAATCAGCCCCTTACTTTAGGAAACAAATCAGCTCATTATTCTTTGGAAACTAAAAAGGAAAAAGCTAAAATTGAAACATCTCTAACCCTAACTTGTACCACACGCCCAAGCCCTAGCTTGGTCTTCATTTAGGCTGAACTTGGACATCAACAAATCAGATCAGCACATTAAATGCTTCGTTGATCCTCTTGACACCTTGTAATTGGCCCAACTGTAACATGGAATGGATCCTTTGGAGAAGCTTCTTGGTTCTCATCATTCCCCCTCTCTTCAAAAGGATTCATCCTCGAATCTTCACCAAAATATTGTTGATAGCCTGCATCACAAAGGATGGTTCCCCTCTTTCTCCTTTGTTTGATGAATCACCCTTGGAAGACATATTTTCTCTTTTGATTTTTTTTTATTGGACAAAATTAAGCAAAAGTTGAGGTTGCAAAATTCGGTCAAGGAGGAATAAGGCAAACTGAGTAATAAAAAAATAATAATGAGAAAATAAGAACGAGGATAATTAAATATGATTTTAGAGCTTGAGATGGATACAAAATGATGCGAACCTCAAAGGACTTGCCTTGAAACCCAACACCAATATTTTGGAATACTTATCCCAGAAAGCTAAAATACAAATTTGATGTGAAAAAGACAAAAAAAAAAAAAAAAGGATAGATCAAACCTGATTTAGAAGCCTAAGCTCTGATACCAACTGATATGAACCTCATCAAGAGTAGTGAGACCCGGAACCAATATATGGTAATGAAGGATCGTTTTCTAATTCAAGTTTATAAAAACAAAGAAAATAAAAGGACCGTGACCTATTATCTATAAGGAGATAAGAACCAACGGTATCAAGAAGGTTGTAGACGCCACACTCAAGAACAAGAAAGAAGGTGAGTGATAAATCAAGTTTGAACGCCACAAGGTATAACCCTTGATAAATTCATAGTTCAATGAAGAACCAAGAGAAAATTTTCTCTTAAATTATATTATTTCATTCTAAAAGTCTTTTGAATAATACATCATTGAGTACCTTAAATACTAAAATATCTAAAACCTAAAAGGGAACAAATATTCGGCAATTAATTCCTTATAATCAGGAAAATAAATGGGCAATTAATTCCTTACAATAAGGAAAGAAAATAAAGATTAAAACATGCAATTAGTTGACTTGCTCCCTGTTTGGAAGGCTAAATTTTGTAAACAAATCAGCCCCTTACTTTAGGAAACAAATCAGCTCATTATTCTTTGGAAACTAAAAACGAAAAAGCTAAAATTGAAACTTGTCTAACCCTAACTTGTACCACACGCCCAAGCCCTAGCTTGGTCTTCATTTAGGCCGAACCTGGACATCAACAAATCAGATCAGCCCATTAAATGCTTCATTGATCCTCTTGGCACCTTGTAATTGGCCCAATTGTAACATGGAATGGATCCGTTGGTGAAGCTTCTTGGTTCTCATCACAAGTCTTCTTGCTCTATATAACGCTTCACTTACTTTGAAAAAGACTTCAACCTTTTGCAAGGCAAAATGATCTAAGTGATACAAATGATGCTACCACAATCAGAAAGTTGATCACACAAGCTCTATGAACAAGCAAGAGATAACTAGAATATGCTATTCAACACTCATTCACAAAGTTATCTGAAACTAATAATGCACGGTGTGTATTAAACTATCTAGAGGGGGGTGAATAGATTTTAAACTATTATTACAAATTTTCGAGATTAGTCAATGTTATAAAAATACCCCAAACTAGTTAAATAAATAAATCAAGTGTAAAATGCGGAATTTAAATAACACTTGATTTTTACGTGGAAACCTTTAACAAGGAAAAACCACGAGCTGCTATGTGCGCCACACACGAACCTTGAATCCACTAATTGCAATGATGTTTTCAACCTAGGTTGACCTCAACCTCTCATGATCTATAATTGATCGTGCATGAATTGTTGTATATTTCGGCCCTTTTTTTTCCTTATCCTTTGTCTTGTTTTCTTGCGTTTTAGCATCTCTTATGGGCTCTTTGTTTTTAATTTTAGGCATTCGTACACTTTCTAGTATTGGAAGTGGAGTTTGGGATTTCGTGCAAAAAGTGGCTGAAAATGTAAAATACTTGTGCAAAAAATCCAACTTCAAAGAGGCATATCTCTCTCCTCAGATCAAACCACGTTTGGAATAAAATATATTTTCGAAAAGCTCTGGAAATCTACTTTCCAACGGTTTTTACGGATTACAATTCCGAGTCTCATAGAGAAAGTTATGACCGTTTCAGTAATAAAGTGTGGGTACAGTACGGGTATAGTGCGGGTCCCAACCGCACTCCACCCGCACTCTACACCAAAACCGAGTTGCAGACCTGATAAAGTGCGGGTGAGTGCAGGTAACTAACCCACACTCCACCAACACTCTTCACCCGCACTCTACACTCTCCAACACAGCGAATGGCGGGTTATTGGGCTATTTTTAGGGTTAATTTGTTCCTTTTATGCCTAAATCATTCCCTAACCTCCCAAGCCTATAAATATACCATTTTCTTCACAAGAGAAATGAACCCTTCACCCAAATAACCTAGAAACCCTCTCTTCTACACTTCATCTTCTTCACACATCAAAAGAGAGAGAGAGAGACCTTCAAATGCATCCATGGAGGTTTTCCTCCATGGATTGCCTCACCATCACCACCTTTCATTTTCAACCACACATTTTTGAAGGAGATTCATGAGGAAAGAGCCAATCTACCTTGTCTATGAGGAGGAGGAGCTTCAATGGAGCTTGGAGATCCGAGATGACAATTGGGTTCCTCTCCAAGCTTGAAGATCCGAGATTGACACCTTGGGTTTTCTCTTTTACTATTCTCTTGTATTTTCTTTATTTGAAGTGTATCCCCATTAGGGAAATATGTAAACCTAACACTAGTTCTATTTATGTCATTAACTTGTATTTAATATGTTCAAGTATTGTCTCATTCAATTGGTGTATATTGATTCTTGACTTGTGTTGAATAGGCTTGACAACCCTCCTAGATGCATGTTTAGGTATATCTCTTGTCATTACATTCATGGCATGTAGGGTAGAAATAGATATGTGTTCATGATTGAGATTAGGAGTATATTAATGTAATTTAGGAGTAAATTAATCAAACATCCCTTGATTGGGTGTATGTTGATGGATATTTCAAAATGCATGTTTTGGATTGATTTGAGTGTTTGAGAATTAGGGTTAAGTAGGTACATCAACTCCTAACCTTGATTATTCTCTTAATTGTTTGGGTGAAATTCATGATGAGTACATACCATGCCATTGTGGATTTCGGTTCTTTAGACCTTTATTGCTTATACGACCTTTGGTCATTGCTCGCTCGATACACCCTCATTGAGTAGTGATCGAGGGTCCAAATTTACACTTAATGCTTCCATTATATGGTTGTTGCTTAAACGTGACAGGTGAGTAGCGATCGATGGTCGATCCTTTAATATTTGCCATAAGCTACCCTTGGTCATTGCTCGTACGATACACCCTCGGCGAGTAGTGATCAAAGGTCCGCTTTTATGCTTCATGTGGTCATTTTATGGTTGTTGCTCATGCGATACACCCTCGGTGAGTAGCAATCGAGGACTAGGCGACTCTCCCTATTTCCATATTTAGATGCCGTATCAAAGGCTAGGTTGAACCCAATCTTGTAGTGTTTTATGTGGTTAGTTTTTATGAGTGGCGCGAATGTCATGGTAGTCATGCGTACCTTGTGTGTCCATCTATTTCTCTCTCCAAGCTATCTTTATTTTCGTATCTTAGGTTGTTTGCCTTTAGGAGTAGATTAATTTAGTTAGAAGTATATTAACTTAGAAAGGCAAGCACCCGGTCACATTTCTATCATTTGTTATCTTTCTGTTTTATTATCTCATGCTCTCACACACACATGAACATGCTAACACTTCACACACACCACTCTCACCATGCCATGTTCCTATTTACATTGCTTTCAATAATCACTAAAACGTGAAACGATCGACGAATGACACTGATGAGGTCGTTTGTGTGAAAACCTTTTTTTACCACTTAAAAATCCACTTAGATATTAAATTAGTAAAGTGGCAAGTAGGATTCGTTCCACATGGAATTAGAGTGATTAGTTGAACAAATTAACTAATCTATATACGGTAAAATAAATCATAAAATATATGGATGAGTGAATGGGTTGTCAAGCCATCAAACATACATGAAAAATAAACCTAATAAACTAATAAAAGAATACTTAACAAATCTTGATAAGATAAATGGAATTTACAATTAAGAGAATAGCTAGGGAATTAACGGGATCACAAATGGATTACCGGGAAATGCTTATCAAGCTACTTTAGTGAACGAATCTCATAAATGTTAACCAATTGATTTCTAAAATGTGTTTAGGCCATTATTATGAACCCTAAACAACTTTCCACCGTAATGCCTAACCGATTAAGGAAAGGGGGTCACGGCGGGATCGGTTTGTTACAATTAATGGTTTAGATTATCGTGGTTGATATACCCTCCAACAATTTATCCTAGTCACTATGTTCTCAATCCATCAAGGTTGTCAATCCAATCAAGATTATATAACAAATTATCCTAAGCAAGATTATAATCAACTAGTGGGTATACATGTCAATTATATAATGCAAAGAATCTAATTATAAAATGAATAGAACACAAATAGAAATTAAAATATATTAAAACTTAAGCAAATCCAATCCAAATATTCTCGCATCAAAACCCTAGAAAGGGGATTTAATTACACATATTACAAACAAAGAGAAGGCAAGTAAAATATTAGGAAATCACCCATGGGTAAAGATTAGTAAAGATTTGTAAAGGCAAGTAAAAGATTAGTAAAATCCCAATCCTTTCCTTGCCTTTGATTGCTCCTTGTGTAAAGAGTGGATGATGAGGATGTGTCTAGATAGAGTGAGTCAAATGGGAAGTGACTAAGGAGATTTGTGGAGAAGATGAGAAGAAAAGGAATGATTAGGGGAAGTAATCTAGATATTAAGTTTTGGTAGAAGAGAAAATGGAGAGAAAAGGAATGGTGGAGAAAGGAGGTTTCTTAGTGGTCAAGAGTTGTCTAAAAGAGGAAAAATGTAATGAATTTATAGGATTTTCAAATTAGGTCTCGGGTGGTAAATTACCAAAACACCTCTGACCATGGCAAATTACCATTAGTCCAACAAAGGGGGTCATTGTGTAATTTTCTTGGCCAATCAGATTTCACAGAGAAGAGTTTCGCGGTTTGGCAAATGGCGACCCAAAGGGCGACCCTAAATGGCGACGAATCTGGAGCCAAAACAACTCCTTATCGCCATGGCGACCTTCGAATGCAAACCGCGACCTCGATTTACGCGGTTTCATCGTGATTTGGGCTTGGGGGCGACAAAGGGCAATTTGGGCGTGATATGGATGGCCAGATTTCGGCCAATTGGGAGGCCAAAAGTGGAACGATCGGAAAGCTGGTCGGTTGGCCTTTAATTCCGGGCGGTTTTCGATCGGCGGTACGTCGGGGAAGGTCCTCTTCTGGCCGGTGAGGGTTTGGTGATTTGGAGGTCATGGCTGCTCACGTAAGCTGAGGGAAGAAGAAGATGAATAGTTGGGATGAGGTGCATTCAGTAGGTGTGAAGGGTGCACATAGCTGCTGCCTTTGCTTAAAGGGGGTGCAATTAGAGAGGAGTAGGGGTGCAATTGGGCACTGATGTATCAGGTTTGGGCCACGAGTTGGGCCTTATGCACTTTAGTGAAATGGTGCGTTTCACTTAAAGGCATTGGGCTGCTTCAAAATGTGGGGTGCATTTAGGCCTTGATTGGGCTGCATTTAAAAGCCCCTTTATCCTTCAAAACGCACCGCATCACTTATGCTGATGTGGCGCGTTTGTATGGTTTGCCTGGCAAATAACAATTAGGTCCCCTGCTTTCTTCAATATTTGCGATAACTTCAATTCTTCCTCCAATAATTACACTTTTACCCATTTTCACCAAAATTACTCTAATGCCCCCGAACTCTATAAATTCCTGAAAATACTTAATTTATACTATTAAATCACCAGATAATGCCCAAGAATCAAGCAAAAGGAGAAGGAAATGAGGGCCAAAATCATACCAATTTTGGTTCGATCAAATACCCCCAAACCTATCTTTTGCTCATCCTCGAGCAAAACAAACATAAGCACACAATGGACATGTATCTAAAAATGAAATAATCACATTAAAGTACCAACTCTTTGCAAAAGACTCAAAAGCCAATATTTCGACTTGCAAAACCAAAAGTGAAGAGATTAAACCAACGTTGTGCTCACAATGAAATAATGCATGTAAGAGATGCTAAATAAAGATTAAAGACATGACACTCTAAGTAAACATTGCACGCAACGCGATTCCACATTCAAGATGCTTAAGCTTCAAAACTAACGTGCCATTAGGACAAGAATATAATTCACCTCAACATCTAATCCTCACCGGATTCTCTCATTTTCGGACGGATTCCTAAGCTTCACTCACAATCCATATGCAATATGAGTTTATGTTCAAGATATCAAATATAATTGCACATGATCATTTAAAAACACAATTTCTAAAAATTTGTCTCATGAATGGAATTGAAAACCATGAACGAAAAGAACATGCGTCAACCAAAATTTCCAAAGTGGACATCCCTAAAGATCAAATAGGTCTTTCATTTGGTTGTAATGGGGCCAAAGGTGAATGGTGAGTCAATAAATAGGAAGAATTGATTTCAAACACCCAAAGGTCACACGAAGGCATACATTCTAATTAAGCATAACTTACTCATTACAACTTGCATAATCCACACTTGGACGTCAAGGCTTACAATTTACTTTGTGCATTTTTCTACCCTTAATTTTCATTGAGTAGTTCTTTTGATTCCACATAATTGATCTAGGCACTTAGTGCCTCATTCATTTTTTTTTTCTTTTTCTTTTCTTTCTTTTGCTATGTTTTTCTTTTCTTTTCATTGCTTGTTTTTTCTTTTTCTTTTCAAGCATTGCATTTCATCTTTTTGTGAATTTGCACATACATATTTGCCTAGGTACACACCTTACATTTTGATACTCCTCAAAGCATACATTCAACCCCTAAGCCTTAGCGCTGACATTAAAAAGCCAAGCCCTAGCAAAGCAAAGAGGAGGAAAGCCAAGAGAAAGAGTAAAAGCCCTCCACCTCCACCTCTAACAAAGACCCACCAACAAGGTATCATTCCTAACCCTATCCTCGTGTGCAATAATTGCGATAATATAGATCACATTAAACCACTAGGCCAAGAATATGAAAGGCATGGCACACGAAAGAGTTTTAAACATGGAGAGAATTATAGGCATGTTTGGAAGGTATGGGTTGAGAAGCCTAGGAATAGGAAGAGTCCACCTAGGATAAAGAAAATTTGGGTGCGGAAAGATCTGGTGAACCAAATGAGAAACAAGGGAATGGAAAAGATGGGGAAGTCATCTACATTTGTTTGGGTTGTAAAGAAGAGTGAATTCCCCAAACTTAGTTAAACCACCCTTAGTTAATCCTAGCCCCACCCCAAATGTACAATTTTGAAAATCATTGTACATCTTATGCTTATGCTTTATGTTGTTTGAAAATTGCACAATCTATTTTTCCTTCTTTAATCTAGTATTTCTCTCTATGTGTGAAATTGTACATGGTAATAGAGAGGGGAGAAAGCATTAGGCTTAGGGGTAAAATCTATTATGGGATTTGTTTAGTTTGTTTCTTTTAAATAAATGGTGTTTCAAGCTTTTGTTGGCAATTGCATGAATTGAGTGGAATTTTATTTGCCTAAACTTGCTAATGTGTTTTGTGATTGTGAGGATAATCTATTGCTTCTAGAGGAAGCGGATTTTTGTTGCTTGTGGAATAATGCTAGGTTCTTTATCTCTTGGGAAGAGACAATGACAACTTGCAAGTCTTGGAGAGACGAGCAAGCCAAGAGTGCTCATAAAAAAGGCAAGAGCCTTATCTTCATAAAGAAAGTAACATCTTAGAGTTTGAAGGGCCGAAATGCCATACCACGTCTTGCCTAGATGTTAAATCATGTGCTTGGTGGGAGGCAACCCACCTAGGTACATTTCTTTCTTAGTTCATATTTGTTTTTATTTTGTTTTTACATTTTTGTTTAGAATAAGTGTGTGAATTGGTTGTGGTGTGTTTAGTACCTAGGTAGTTTGCGTTGTTCGTGCTTGAGTTCTTGCCTTCCATACTTCGTTTATTCATTGTCCATGCATCTCAATGCCATATAAAAATAGACAATGTTTAGATTAGGTTTGGTGGTGTGGATTCAACATTTGTGTCATATTTCTTTTTAGTTTTTCAAGTTTTTCTTTGACATTTGCGAAAGTACCCTATTTTAAAATTTCGGAGCCCAAATGTTTCAATTATAAACTGTACTTCTTGGTGAGGAAATAAATTATTTTGCCTCTGTTGCATTCTTCTATTTTTTGATACGGTTCCAATGGTATAAAGAACGTAAAATTCTGGGCGGGTGTTCAAAAGTTATGAACGTTTCTTCGACCAAAAGTCATGGGCGATGCCCTGTTTTAAAATTTTGCACGTGAACCACTTTCGACGTCCGTTTTCACATTTTTTCAATTTTAATTTTGTAATGTTTTCTACATGAAAAATGTGTATTTGCATGTCTATTTTCCTGTACCAAAATTTAAAAAATATTTATTGAGTATTTTTGAAAATATACACTGAAGAGCGGACATAGGTCAATTTCAAAAGTCAACAGTTTTTGAAATATTATCCTCCTTGTTGAGATAGTCTTTCGCATTGTGTTTTTGTGTGTTTTATTTCTTTCCTAGAGGTTAAATCGAGCGCTTAGTGGGAGGCAACTCACTTAGGTACATTTCATTTTTTGTTTAAATTTTGTTTTTAATTAGTCATTTCATTTTTGAATTCTTTTATCTTTATTTTATTTTTGCTTAGAATAAGGGTGTGAGATGATTGTGATAGTGGATATAGGACTTTGATGACATATCATTTTATATCCTTGGATTAGGGATGGAAATTATGATTGAACTTCATTTTCAAATCTCTTTTGATGAATATGTGCATAATGAAATGAATGCAACACTTGATTCTATTCTTGGGATATTGTTTGGTTAAATTGGACATTGATTGGTGTTTTTGAAACTCTTTGATTGTGGATGTGTGTTGTACCACGTTTACTGGTTTTTAATGCCCCAAAGACATTGAGGATAATGTCTAATTTAGGTTTGGGGGTGTGTACGCCATATCGTCGCTTGTTTGCAACTTGTGTGCAAATGTTTTGAGCCTAAATTTTCAAAATTTTTGAAAATCTTGTAATAATGTCATGCTTGAGCATATTTTGCTTGTTGAGATTATTTCATTGTGTGTTAGAGTAAGGAATTGTGTATCTTTGCCTTGCTTAGTTTAGATTAATTTCATGCCATTTAGAGTTGCATTGAGCAAAGCACGCTAGTTCTTTTCTCTTGATGTTAGAGTGAATATTCAACTGTGCTTGCAAGATAGGAATTAATAATGGAGACTTCCATGAGGTTCACAAATATGGCCTTAAAAAGCTTATTTTGAGGGAAAGTTTGCACTCTTTAAACATTCATTCAAACACACATGTTAAGCATGTTTAAAATGTCTCGTTCGCATTTAAATGTTGTTAGCCATTGAACATATGGACTGGTTGTGGATGCCTTAATTGACTTTGTGGACAAACCTTTAGAGATGATTTTAGGCAATGCATGTGAAAAACCACTAAATTGGCCTAAATACTTCCAATTCCTCTAATGTGTGTGCTCCATTGCACATTTGAAGCCAAACACAAGTAAGCTTTTTATTCATGAACCACATCAACATAAACCTTATTGCCTAAACACTAGACTTACCTTGTACCAAATGGTTTGCTAAGGCTTACGGGTTGAATGTAAGCTTTGATGTGTATTAAATTGTAAGGCGTGTACCTAAGCAAGTATGTATGTGCAAAAACATTAAAAAGATGAAATGTAATGCTTGAAAAGAAAAGAAAAGGAAAGCTAAGAAAAGAAAAGCAAAGCCAAAGAAAGAAAAGAAAAGATGAATGAGGCACAAAGCGCATAGATGAATTATGTGGAATTAAATGAGCTACTCAATGAAAATTAAGAGTAGAAATTGCACAAAGTAAATTTTAAGCTTGGACGCCAAAGTATGGATTATGCAAGTTGTAATGTGAAAATTGTGCTTAACTTAGAATGTATGCCTTAGTGTGACCATTGGGTGTTTGCTATCAATTTTCACATTTATTGACTCACCATTCACCTTAGGCCCTATTACAACCAAATGAAAGACCTAGTTTATCTTTAGCGATGTCCACTTTGGAAATTTTGGTTGATGCATGTTCTTTTCAGTTCATGGCTTTCAATTCCATTCATGAGACTAATTTTCAGAAATTGTGTTTTTAAATGATCATATGCAATTATATTTGATATCCTGAACATAAACTCATATTACATATGAATTATGAGTGAAGCCTAGGATCTGTGTGAAAATAAGAGAATCCGGTGAGGATTAGATGTCGAGGTGAATTACATTCCTTACCATACGGTACTCTAGTTTTTGAAGCTTTAGCATCTCGAATGTAGGATTGCGTTGCGTGCAATGTTTACCTAGAGTGGCATGTTTTTAATCTTCATTTATCATCTCTTTCAGGCATTTTTTCCTATTAAGCACAGCGTTGTTAAATCTCTTCTCCTTTGGTTTTGCAAATCGAATATTGACTTTTGCGTCTTTTACAAAGAGTCGGTGCTTTAATATTGATTGTTTGATATTATGACACATGTCCTTTGGTGCTTATTGTTTGTTTCGCTCGAGGACGAGCAAAAGATAGGTTTAGGGGAATTTGATCGAACAAAAAGTGTTACGCTTTTGGCCCTCATTTCCTTCTCTTTTTGGCTTGTTCTCAGGTAATTTCCCATGTTTTAATATTGTTAATCAAGTGTTTTCAGAAATTTACAAAGTTCAAGGGCATCAGAGTAATTTTGGTCAATTAGGGGAAAAAGTGTAAGTATTGAAGGAATATTGAAGATATTATGGTTTTCTGAGAGATCAGGGGACCTAATGGTAATTTACCAAGCAAAGAGGCTAGCGGGTGCCACATCACTTTAATGAAACGGTGCGCTTTGGATGTGGATGTGGCTTCTAAGCGCACTTCAGACCAATTCTAAATGCACCCCAAAAGAAGACAAAAAAGCAATGTCTAAGTGCACCCCAGCCCTCTGCTGAGTACACCCCAACTTCATCTTATTCTTCGAGAGCTGATCGCCATTGATGCCCATACCCTAGTGCAGCCGCCGAAATTGGAAGTCGACCGTAACTGACTTACCTCCGAATAATATCGATGCCAAAACAACGGCGAGGTCAACACGAGTTCGGTTGGCCCTTTTTCAAACCTTCAAACCATGGAAATCCAATCTTCCAATCATGCCTCCGATACCCAATTGTCGCCATTGAAGAATCAACACTGATTGGTGGATTTTCGCTTGAAAATTACACAATGCACCCCTTTAAGGGGTCAAAATGGTAATTTGACAAGTCTAGAGGGTGTTTTGGTAATTTACATTCGTGCCCTAACTTCTGAAACACATGTAAATGTCCCATGTTCTGATGTCATTTCATCTTCTTACATCTTCTTCCATCTCTCTCTTTTAGACAACTAAACACTAACCTAGACCTTGCATGTGTGAACTTAGACAACTAAACATCATATACCCTAGGTTGGTTATGAAAGTTCACAAATTAACACGATGTGTATACAAATATTAATTTAGTGGGGGGGGGGGGGGGGGTGAATAGATTTTAACTAATTTTCACCCAATTTTCGTTTAAGGTCAATATTACGAAAATGCCCCTAATAGTCAATATAAAAACAACAAGTGTAATATGGTGTGGAAATTAAATAACACTTGATGTATATATGGAAAACCCAACCACTGGGAAAAAACCACGGGCTGTTTAGTGCGCCACACTAGAACCTCGAAATCCACTAATTGAAATGGAGTTTATAACCTATGTACACCTCGTCTAACACACGGTCTATAACCCCCCACTTCTACCCCACGGGCGTTTAAAAGTGGCTCTAGTCCATCTTGCTTGTGGCCTAAGCAACCTTAGCCAACAAGACTTAAATTCTCAATGAAAAGATAATACAACCTATGTGTGAATATATAAAAATACTCAATACATGCAATAAGAGCTAGGCAACTCTATATGCTTATCCAGGATGATAATATGTCAATAAAAATAATCCTAGATATCAATAGCTAAATGACATGTCAAATAGCTTAGCTAACAATAGATTATAAAAACCTAGATAGCTATCACAATACAACACTCAATCATGTCATCACAATCAATCTCTATTTTGAATATAAGATATTAATCTAAGATCATTCAAATAATAAAAGAGATACCTTGATAAATAAAACACTAAATATCAATGGATAAAAGTGAAGAACATACCAAGGGAAGTGTGATGACCAATACGCACTCAAATAAGCAAACTAACTATGCTAGAAGATGCTTAGATGATCTTTGATGCATATGTGTATGATTTGAGTGTATAAAAATGAGTTATTGATTTGATTTTCTCTCAAAAATCTCTCTTTTAAGTTTAGGGTTCTTTAGAGTCAAAAAACTAAGTTAGAGAAATGAGAAAGTGTGATATTTATAGACATCAAGAACAGAGCAAGTGAAAAGACAATTTTGCCCTTGAAATCACCGATCGGCGGTTTCATTCTGCGGTCGTGGCCGCATAATTGAACCGTCGAATTGAACCCAAGAAGTAGGGGATCATTCGGCGACCAGATTCGACGGTCAACGAAACCGCTGATCAAAACCCAAAAAGAAACCAACCTGAAATATCTAATTTGGCGTTTTCATTCGGCGGTTTCAAAACCGCCGAACAGAGACCGAGAATAATAAATGCATCAGGTCTATTTGGCAGTTTCGATTCGACGGCCTGGCCATCGATCGTAACCGCAGATCCAATCCAGAGCTCTCTTGAATCAAACGGCGGATTCCATTCGGCGGTCATGGCCGCCGATTAAACCGCCGTTTCACCACAGATGGTGAAATCAAAGGAGAAGCCAAGGGCATTCTCCGAAGGTGATCTTCGCACAAAACCAAGCACATAATCATGCAAGCGCGGACGTTTCCGAATATATTCAGGAAACAAATTACAAGACACTAAAACACACACCAAGAAATAACAAGCAAAGTGCTAGTGTGAAAAGTGACATTTGAAGAGCATGCACACAAAAATAAAGCATACATATGCAAACATTACAAGTGAGTGTGTGCAACTAAATCTCTTCAATAAGAAAATAAGCTCAAAAGATATACCTTTTGAGTGCTTGTCCACCTTGAGGTCTTGAGAAGAGTTATTGAGCATGATCACCTATCACTTAAGCTACCCTTTACAAACAACCCCAATATGTGGTTTATCCACGAAATAAGCCAATCAAAAACCGGGAATCCTTACAATCTCCCCCTTTGGTTATTTCGTGACAAAACCACCACTCACATTGATTCCTCACAACAAAATAGAAACTACGGGTCTACAATGATTTTCTACATTACAAAGAGATATAAAAATTAAAATTTTGAAGTCTTCAATCTCTTATAGAACAATCAATCCCTGAAAACAAGTTTTCTATATTTTCCAATACATATACATGTGAGATTAATCATGTGAGATAAACCAAGCATTTGCATTTACGTAAGTTAAGCACAACATTATGTAATGTATGTGAATGCAATGCTCCCCCTCAATGGGTTACTCCCCCTCAATATGTAATCTCCCCAACATGCACAAATTGCCACAACAATTTAGCAACTCCCCTTACCACATTCTACTCCCCCTTCTTGTCATGATATAGGCAAAGGAGTAGTCCCCAACAAGGTCACTCATAGCAAAGAGAGATAGTAGCATACAAGATATTTGCATATTCATATAAGTCACTTATGCTACTCAATCAATTGGAGAGAAACAAGGAGAGTTATTTTGATTAAAATGTGTGAATCAAAAATGCTTTGCATACAAGACATGTAGCATTCAAGTCCAAAATACAATGGTATTTGGCAAAGCAAATGACAAAGGTTTCTAATAAGAATTCAAACCAATTTCACCAATGTCATGTGATAAGCAAAGATATAGAGAATTTATTGATTTTCAATTTAATAAACACTATATCCAACTTTATAAGAGAGACATGGAATGAGCGACTTTGCACCCTATTTGATTTTTCCAAATTTGAAACCCGTATGATAGTAGCCATGTTCAACAAATAAAGAAAGAGAGACATTTGGATTGTAAAATCCTTTGATCGGATACAAGATCCTTTAATCATTTGAGTCTCATAAGCTTTTTCACCCAAGTTTTGCATTTAAGAATTATGCAATCATCAATTCATGCTTTTTCATTTGAGCATGTCATTTGAATTTCATGCTTTTCATATGGTATTTAGCATGTCATGGAAATAACTATAGGTCATTCAAATCATATTTCCTATGTAGATTTCCTAGTCCAAAAATGCATGTTTGAACATAAATATGACATGGATTGAAAACAAAGCAAGGTTCACACTTATTGAGTAGAAAACATATATACATATGTGCAACCAAGCTTACTCAAGCAATCAACAAAGAAGCATAAGATCTTTAAAATATTTTGCATGCATCAAGTATGCAAAAACTCTCTTTGCTTGAGTTCCCCATATGGGGTCAAAAACCACCCTTCAACAATGAAGGTCATGAGGTCCTATAGACCTTCCAAGTCCATTAGACTCGGTTGAACCTATATGAGACTTGTTAGTCTCGTAGCAAGCGGGTTCATTATTCTTTCTTATCCACTTAGGTGATATAGTTTTCTTCCTAGTGGACAAAGGTTCTAGAGCTTTAGAAGTTAAAGGATCATGCAAATGAGTTTCTTCCTTTATGTTGACATGCATTCTAGCTCTAGCCTTTCTCTTTTCTATCATGCTTTTAACTCTACACATTTGAATGTAATAAAAGCAACTTAGTCTAATGTGACCATCAATTCCACAAAAATGACAAGTGGGAATAAAGTTAGGAATCATACCATTCCCGTGTGCATGCTTTGGTGCATTCCCATGTCGTTGTGGTTGTCTTGGTTGTTGAATTGGATCTCTCCATTGTTGTTGATAGCCAAGACAAGGTTGCTCATTCAATTGAGCTTGCATGATAGGTGTCTTCCCTTTGTGGATCTTAGGTTAAGGGAAGTTAGCATGAGGAACTCTTTGAGCTTGAGGTTGTCTCCTTGAAGCTACCTTCACTTGTGCACTATGAGAGCATTGTCCTAGATCAATCTTCTTCCTAGGAGTTTGCACCGGTGAAGCCTCTTTCTTGCCTAAGCTCTTGACAAATATGGTCTTGTTAGGAGTGAGACTCTCCTTGTCTTCTTCAAAGCCAAGACCTCTGTTGTCACAAGGGCCTTTCCAGCACTCAACAAGTGGTTGAGTTTTTCCGTGCTAGAGGTCAACTTTGTGATCAAATCTCTAGCATCCCTAAGCTCTCTTTTCAACCCTTCTTCATTCCTCTTAGACAAAGCTAGTTCATCTCTTAGCTTGTCTTCATCCTTCATGGATCTTACCACTTCACTACTCAAGTGGTCAACAAGTGTTGAAAGCCTAAGTTTCTCTTCCTTTAAACTTTGAATCTCTTTTTCATTCTCTAACCTAGAGCTTTCAAATTCTTCAACATTGTCTTTAAGACCCATCATCTCCACTTGCTTACTTAAGTGGTCATTGTGTGATGAAAGTTCTAGATTTTCTTCCTCTAAAATTTTTAGCTTTCTTTTATCCTTCATCATAGAATTTTCACACTTGACTATAAAGTCATGAACATCCATTTTCTCTACAATTCCTTTTGTAGAGTTAGGTAACAAATTCTCAACGCTTGAGTCATCTTCTACATTCTCCAACTACCAATGGAGTTATCTTCTTCATCAAGATCATCAAATTTGTCTCTTGATGAAGTATTGGACATATCCCAATGAGTAGCTACACCAACCACTTCAATAGCTACTTCTTCATCTATTACTTCTATGGGATCACTAGTCACAACATCCTTACCATCAACTTTATCTTCTACAAAAGTGGCTCCAAAAGCCATATAGTTAAGCTCATCATCACTTGATGACTTATCTCCCTCTCCGGAGTCATCACTTTCACTCAATGTGGCGGCCATCATTTTTCCCGTCTTGTTCTTCAAATTCCCACAATCGGGTGAGATGTGTTCTATAGCTCCACATTCATAGCATTGGATCCCTTTCCTTTCACTATTCTCTTGCCTAGGCTCAAATCTCTTGAAAGGAGCCTTTTTCTTCAAATCTTGGCCTTTGGATCCAAAACCATTCTTCTCGAACTTGACAAACTTTTTGAATCTTCTAAGTAACAAAGTTGTGTCTTCATCCGAGTCCTCCTTTTCCTTCTTCTCAACCTTGGAGGCTTTCAAAGCAATCCCTTTTTGCTTTTTAGGAGGTGAAGTACTAGGACCCTTCCTAGACTCATAGGTGAGGAGTCTTCTAATAACCTCCCTCGGCTTCATGTCCTTATAACCAAAATTTTCTTCTAAAGCCGTAACTTTTGATTCAAACCTAGCAGGGAGAGACCTCATGATTTTCTGCTTAACTCTCCTATCCGAATATGGATCACTTAGTTGATAGCTTTGATTGACAATATCCATCAACTTGACTTTAAAGTCATTGAAGCACTCGTCCTCCTCCATCTTAAGTAACTCGAATTACGTTTGAAGGACTTGTAGCTTGGAATCCTTGACAACATCGGTTCCTTCATGTGCAACCTCTAAGATATCCCATGCCTCCTTGGCTATCCTAGTGTTGTATTGATTTTCATCCACTGCACATAGAAGGGCGTGCCATGCCTTTCTATTCCACTTTGAAGTCTCAAACTCTTGTGCATTCCATTGCGCCTTAGGTTTGACAACATCTTCTCCTCCATCTGTGGGAGTCATCATAGGAGGTGCATATTCATCCTCAATAGCCATCCATGCCTTATCATGGATTTGACACACGTATGCCTCCATCTTGCCTTTCCATGAGGCATAATTCACGCCGGTGAGCAATGGTGGCCTCACACTCGATGCTCCCTCTTTGCTCATCTCGAAATCACTCATAGTGTTTGGATGAATGCAAATGAGATGTATGCAAAATGTATGAAGAAATCAAACAATCACACACAATGCAATACACACCAAAAGTGAGCAAGGATCACCTAATTATATCTAGGAACCCGCTCTGATACGAATCGAAAGTTCACAAATTAACACAATGTGTATACAAGTATTAATCTAGAGGGGGGATGAATAGATTTTAACTAATTTTCACCCAATTTTCGTTTAAGGTCAATATTACGAAAATGCCCCTAATAGTCAATATAAAAACAACAAGTGTAATATGGTGCCGAAATTAAATAACACTTGATGTATACGTGGAAAACCTAACCATTGGGAAAAAACCACGGGCTGTTTAGTGCGCCACACTAACCTCGAAATCCACTAATTGAAATAGAGTTTACAACCTATGTAGACCTCGTCTAACACATGGTCTATAACCCACCCCCCCCCCCCCCCCCCCCCCTTCTACCCCGCGGGCCTTTAAAAGTGGCTCTAGTCCATCTTGCTTGTGGGATAAGCAACCTTAGCCAACAAGACTTAAATTCTCAATGAAGAGATAATACAACCTATGTGTGAATATATAAAAATACTCAATACATGCAATAAGAGCTAGGCAACCCTATATGCTTATCTAGGATGATAATATGTCAATAAAAACAATCCTAGATACCAATAGCTAAATGACATGTCAAATAGCTTAGCTAACAATAGATTATAAAAACCTAGATAGCTATCACAAAACAACACTCAATCATGTCATCACAAACAATCTTTGTTTTGAATATAAGATATTAATCTAAGATCATTCAAATAATAAAAGAGATGCCTTGATAAATAAAACACTAAATATCAATGGATGAAAGTGAAGAACATGCCAAGGGAAGTGTGATGACCAATACCCACTCAAATAAGCAAACTAACTATGCTAGAAGATGCTTAGATGATCTTTGATGCATATGTGTATGATTTGAGTGTATAAAAATGAGTTCTTGATTTGATTTTCTCTCAAAAATCTCTCTTTTAAGTTTAGGGTTCTTTAGAGTCAAAGAACTAAGTTAGAGAAATGAGAAAGTGTGATATTTATAGACATCAAGAACAGGGCAAGTGAAAAGACAATTTTGCCCTTGAAATCACCGATCGGCGGTTTCATTCTGCGGTTGTGGCTGCATAATTGAACCGTCGAATTGAACCCGAGAAGCAGGGGATCATTCGGCGACAAGATTCGGTGGTCAACGAAACCGCCGATCAAAACCCAAAAAGAAACCGACCTAAAATATCTAATTCAGCGGTTTCATTCGGTTGTTTAAAAACCGCCGATTAAACCGTCGAGCAGAGACCGAGAATAATAAATGTATCAGATCTATTCGATGGTTTTGATTCGGTGGCCTGGCCACCGATCTTAACCGTAGATCCAATCCAGAGCTCTCTAGAATCAAACAGCGGTTTCCATTCAGCGGTCATGGCCGCCGATTAAACCACCGTTTCACCATTGATGGTGAAACCAATGGAGAAGCCAAGGGCATTCTCCAAAGGCGATCTTCACGCAAAACCAAGCACATAATCGTGCAAGAGCGGACGTTTCCGAACATATTTGGGAAACAAATTACAAGACACTAAAACACACACCAAGAAATAACACATTTGAACCGTCGAATTGAACCCAAGAAGCAGGGGATCATTCGGCGACCAGATTCGACGGTCAACGAAACCGCTGATCAAAACCCAAAAAGAAACCGACCTAAAATATCTAATTTGGCGTTTTCATTCGGCGGTTTCAAAACCGCCGAACAGAGACCGAGAATAATAAATGCATCAGGTCTATTTGGCGGTTTCGATTCGACGGCCTGGCCATCGATCGTAACCGCAGATCCAATCCAGAGCTCTCTAGAATCAAACGGCGGTTTCCATTCGGCAGTCATGGCCGCCGATTAAACCGATGTTTCACCACAGATGGTGAAATCAAAGGAGAAGCCAAGGGCATTCTCCGAAGGTGATCTTCGCACAAAACCAAGCACATAATCATGCAAGCGCGGACATTTCCGAATATATTCAGGAAACAAATTACAAGACACTAAAACACACACCAAGAAATAACAAGCAAAGTGCTAGTGTGAAAAGTGACATTTGAAGAGCATGCACACAAAAATAAAGCATACATATGCAAACATTACAAGTGAGTGTGTGCAACTAAATCTCTTCAATAAGAAAATAAGCACAAAAGATATACCTTTTGAGTGCTTGTCCACCTTGAGGTCTTGAGAAGGGTCATTGAGCATGATCACCTATCACCTAAGCTACCCTTTACAAACAACCCCAATATGTGATTTGTCCATGAAATAAGCCAATCAAAAACCGGGAATCCTTACAAGTTACATTAGATAAAATGTGCTTAATTATGAGTTTGTTGCATTGCCCAATGTTCACTTACTAGTCCATTAACTCCTTAGTTCACATCATCATACATTCATCACATTACTAACTTAGTTGCATTCCAGTTTTGACATTAATTGTAGCTTGCATCTTAGTGTTAGTTTTTCTCAACAAAACCATTGATACTTTACTTTTATGCATACTAATTTTATTAATCCTAGTCTAATCATAGCTACCTTCGATCTCTGTGGATGACCCTTGCTTGCCACCATACTTGTGTTTTTCAAAACCTTTTAAGGCATTAGACTCATATGCATAAACTCTATCTTTACATACCTTGCATGTGTGAACTTAGGACTCTAAGCGGAAAGAAAAGAGAGACTCCATATGAGCTTTAGAGTTGAAGCGAATTATGCTCGAGGTGTGGGAGTGAGTAATCCCCAACACGAGAGTGCTTTTAGGTATGGGATTCGTGTTCGTGCGAGTTTCCCTTTCGTGCCTTCAAGTTGCTCTAGAACACTTTGAATGAGTCTACTTCTCTCTATCACACTCCGTTACATCTCACTCGTGTTGGAAATGCGGCTTTTTGTTTTGTCTTTGTTAGTGTCTAGTAAAATTTTAGATTGAGTCAGTTTGTTAGTGCATTTTATTTATTTTATCTTGTGTTTGCTCGAGGCCGAGCAAAGGTTTGGTTTGGGGGTATTCGATCGTGCCTTAATTGTTGTATATTTCGGCCTTTTTTTCCTTATCCTTTGTCTCGTTTTCTTAGGTTTTAGTATCTCTTATGGGCTCTTTGTTTGTAATTGCAGGCATTCGTGCATTTTCTAGTATTGGAAGCGGAATTCGGGATTTTGTGCAAAAATAGGCTGAAAAAGTAAAATACTTGTGTAGAAAATCCAACTTCAAAGAGGCATATCTCTCTCCTCCAATCGAACCGTGTTTCAAATATATATATTTGGAAAACCCCGGAAGTCTACTTTCTAACGGTTTTTACGAATTGCAATTCCGAGTCTCCTAGAGAAAGTTATGACCATTTCAATAATAGAGTGCGGGTACAGTGCGAGTCCCAACCGCACTCCACTCACACTCTACACTAAAACCGAGTTGAAGACCTGATAAAGGGTGGGTGAGTGAGGGTAACTAACCCACACTCCACCAGCACTCTTTACCCACACTCTACACTCTCCAGCACAACAAATAGCGGGTTTTGGGCCATTTTTTAAGGGTAATTTGGTCCTTTCATGCCTAAATCATTCCCTAACCTCCCAAGCCTATAAATATATCATTTTCTTCACAAGAGAAATGAACTCTTCACCCAAATAACCTAGAAACCCTCTCTTCTACACTTCATCTTCTTAACACATCAAGAGAGAGAGAGAGAGATATAGAGTGAGAAAGACACCTTCAAAGGCATCCATGGAGGTTTTCCTCCATGGATTGCCTCACAATCACCACCTTCCACTTTCATCCACCCATCTTTGGAGGAGATTCATGAGGAAAAAGCCACGCTACCTTGTCTATGTGGAGGAGGAGCTTCAATGGAGTTTGGAGATCCGAGATGACAATTGGGTTCCTCTTCGAGCTTGAAGATCCGAGATTGACACCTTATGTTTTCTCTTTTACTATTCTCTTGTATTTTCTTTATTTGGTGTGTATTTGAAGAGCCATCGTGCACTCACAAAAACGATGTAATTTGTTTGATCTTTGAAAACCCTTTTTAAACCACTTAAATCTTTAAAAGTTTATAGCAAATGGTAAGCAAGTTCGTTGCACAGGGATATGGAGTTCTAATTATATAGATTGACTAATCTTTAGACAAGTAAAATAAATCATGATATGTGATAGATGTGTGGTTTCATAAACCACCAAAGTTAACTACTAAAATTAAAAATGCAAAAGTGATATGAAAAATAGAATACTCAACAACCTTGATAAGAATAATGATGTAAACAATTAATATGATTGCTAGGGAATAGATTGATTAGCAAATGGGTGTTGGTAATGTCTTTTTAGCCGCTTTAATGGACCAATCTCTCTATGTTAACCAATTGAGGCTTAGATTAGTGGGGTTGATATACCCACCACTAATCTATCCTATTCAAAGGGTTCTTAATCACACAAGGGTGTTAATCCAAATATGATTGTATAACATATTACTCTAAACAAGATTGCAATTAACAAGAGAATATACAAGTCAATCACATAATGAATAGAATCTAATGATTAAATGAATAGAACACTTAAAGAGATTCATTACAAAGCTAAGGCTAATACCCACAACCAAATGATCCTCAAATATATCCCCTAGATTAGGGGTTTAGCTACACATATTAGCAATAAAATGGAAAGCAAGTAATAAATGAGGAAATCACCCTTGTGCCTCATTCTTTAATGCTTGATTATTCCTTTCCTTTTATGCTCCTAATGCAAAGAGTGGAAGTAGAGGATGTGTCTTGAGGTGTGGATGTTTAATGGAGTGTGACAAAGGAATTTAGGTGTAGAGAATGGTAAGTGAGGAATGATTTAGGGAAGTAGTCAAGGTTTGGTGTTGAGGTTTAGATGGAATTAGGTGAGTACAAGTACAGAAATGGAGGATGAGGAAAGATAAGCAACGGAGGGGAAATCTAGATCTCAACTTCAGTAATTTCGTGCTCTCAAAGGTGTTGGATTTTTGATAATGGACATGTACTGATAACTGCTTGATTCGCTGATGTGGTGCAGATGTCGCAATTTTATAGCTATGGCGACCTTGGGGCACAAAACAGTTAGATGCAGATATCGCCACGAACACCATCTTTTTAGCCCTAGAGCAAGTGGCGATCATGAGCAAATTCTAATGAGGTCGCCATTTGCTACACGGGGTCGCTCCCAAACGCAAGTGGCGACCATGAGTAAAAATGTGAGGTCGCCATTTGCAAGAATGGGTTGCTATGGTGACCTCAAATGGTGACCCACCTGGATGTTTTGCAACTCTTCTGTCGCCAAGGCGACCTCTTCTTGCTCAAGTAGTGAGAATGCCCTGTTTCACCTATTTGTGAGCCTTTTTGCACCCAAGTCCTCATCTTCTTCCCAAATGTTCTTGAAACCTAAGAAAACCTGAAACACTTGTTTTTACGCTATCAAACATGGGGAAATGACCGAGAATCAAGCAAAAAGAGTCGGAAATGAGGGCCAAAATCAATCCAATTTTGGCTTGATCAGTATCCCAATTAGGGAAATATGTAAACCTAACACTAGTTCTATTTATGTCATTAACTTGTATTTAATATGTTCAAGTATTGTCTCATTCAATTGGTGTATATTGATTCTTGATTTGTGTCGAATAAGCTTGACAAACCTCCTAAATGCATGTTTTGGGATATCTCTTGTCTTTACATTCATGGCATGTAGGGTAGAAATTAATATGTGTTCATGATTGAGATTAGGAGTAGATTAATCAAATATCCCTTGATTGTGTGTATGTTGATGGATATTTCGAAATGCATGTTTTGGATTGATTTGAGTGTTTGAGAATTAGGGTTAAGTAGGTACATCAACTCTTGGCCTTGATTATGCTCTTAATTGTTTGGGTGAAATTCATGATGAGTACATACCATGCCATTGTGGATTTCGGTTCTTTAGACCTTTATTGCTTATACAACCTTTGGTCATCGCTCACTCGATACACCCTCGATGAGTAGTGATCAGGGTCCGAATTTACACCTATTGCTTCCATTATATGGTTGTTACTTACATGTGATAGGTGAGTAGCGATCGATGGTCGATCCTTTAATATTCGCCATAAGCTACTCTTGGTCATTGCTTGCACGATACACCCTCGATGAGTAGTGATCGAGGGTCGGCTTTTATGCTACATGTGATTCTTTTACGGTTGTTGCTCATGCGATAGACCCTCAGTGAGTAGCAATTGAGGACTAGGTGACTCTCCCCATTTCCATATTTAGAGGCCATATCAAAGGCTAGTGTTACAAAATCAAAAGTCTGTAATGAAAAACTTGCATAAAATATAAAAAGAAAGATAATAAACAGGTTAATACGAGGAAACCTAAAACCTCCCAACTATTGGTGTTTCGAGGAACCAATAACGTCCCAATTACAACAAAAATGTTACTGACAATAATTCTCTGATTTCTTTCATTAGACGTACAACTGACAATATATATAGAAAACGATTCAATTAACTACTAACTACAAATTAGTAACAACTTATCCACTAACTTAAAACTAGGGAGTCACTACTCACGTAATAACCCACCATCCAATAACTGCTAATGCTAATGGTGGCTAATGACTGTACAAATAAAAATAAATAAATTATTATCTAATTAACAACTAAATATGCAAATTAATTTAAATATAAAAATAGGATCATAACATTCCTTCCCCCTTAAATCAATCCTTGTCCTCAAGGATTTTTAAAATGGGATTAATTTGAAGTTGAATTCTTGGTGTGTTTCGTATGAAGAGGATTGTTGCAACCGGAAAACAACAAGAAGGCAGCTTAACATTTGATGTAGTGAAAAACTTATCAGTACCGTCGTTGAGATCGAATTCCGCATCATCTTCACCTGCTAGAATTGAGAAACAATTTTTACTACAATACTTTGGTCCAATTTCATTTGTCAATCTTTTTACAAGCATAAAAAAGGAACCTACAAAAGCTGCAATTTTGTTCTATTGAGAAGTTTTTGCACCAATGTGTTCTTTATCAACTTGAAAAAGTTGAATAGACTTTGCAATAACTTTAATTGCAGTAACTTGAGAATGTGGAATAGTCTTTCCAGTAACTTCAATTGCAGTAACTTGAGAATACTGAATAGACAGATTGGATGACAGATCAATACGAGCTTTGAGTTTGTTAAACAACTCAGTTATGTGATTTATGATCTTCTTTAGTTGAGTTGAAAGAAACTCCACTTTTCTCTCCAACCTCTCTACCCCTTGCTCCAAGTTCATTGTCTTTGCTAGGCTCTGATACCAATTGTTACAAACCTAAAAGTCTGTAATGAAAAACTTGCATAAAATATAAAAAGAAAGATAATAAACAGGTTAATTCGAGGAAACCTTAAACCTCCTAACTATTGGTGTTTCGAGGAACCAACAACCTCCCAATTACAACGCAAATGTTACTGACTCATTCTCTGATTTCTTTCATTAGACGTACAATTGACAATATATATAGAAAAAGATTCAATTAACTGCTATTTACAAATTAGTAACAACTTATCCACTAACTTAAAACTAGGGAATCACTACTCACGTAATAACCCACCATCCAATAACTGTTAATGCTAATGGTGGCTAATGACTATTGATACGAACCTCGTCGATTGTAACAAGGATGATGCCTAGGATCGTTCTAACCTCTGGTTCGGATGGAAACCGCGACCCAACACCTATAGCGAGATGTGAACCTTGGTATAAGGAAGACGCCACAATCAAGGATGGAATACTTGATTGATAAGTCAAGGACGAATGCCACAGAGAAAATCTGATAAGTTCCAATTAGTTCTCAAAGAACAAAAGAGAAAATTCTCTCAACTTTTCATTAAAAATTCAAAACTGCTGAAAATACATAAGTTGGTTCCTTTTAAACTAAAACCCTAGAAGACAAGGTAGGCTACACGCCTAACTCAAAAAGGAAAACAAAATATTTCGGCTATTAAGGCCTTACAAAACGAAAACTAAAAAAGGAAACAAATCAACTAAAATTGAAACTCCTCCAAACTTGTGCCACACGCCCAACTTGTGCTTCACACCCAAGTCTTCTCTTATTCGGCCCAATCCATTGCCTTGATGACATTAATTAAGCCTTGGTCTTCATGTGGGCTTATCTTGGGCTTCAACAATTTAGAATCAGACCATTGAGTGCCTCTTTGAATCTCCTAGCCCTAGCCCTTGTTATTGGCCCAACCAGAACATGCAATGGGTCCCTTGGTTCAGCTCCCTTATTCTCATCAACTATACAAATAAAAATAAATAAATTATTATCTAATTAACAACTAAATATGTAAATTAATTAAAACATAAAAATAGGATTGTAACATTCCTTCCCCCTTAAATCAATCCTTGTCCTCAAGGATTTTTAAAATGGGATTAATTTGAAGTTGAATTCTTGGTGTGTTTTGTATGAAGAGGATTGTTGCAACCGGAAAAACACAAGAAGACAGCTTAACATTTGATGTAGTAAAGAACTTATCGGTACCGTCGCTGAGATCGAATTCCACGTCATCTTCACCTGCTTGAATTGAGAAACAATTTTTACTAAAATACTTTGGTCCAATTTCGTTTGTCAATCTTTTTACAAGCATAAAAAAGGAACCTACAAAAGCTGCAATTTTGTTCTATTGAGAAGTTTTTGCACCAATGTGTTCTTTATCAACTTGAGAAAGTTGATAAACTTTGCAATAACTTTAATTGTAGTAATTTGAGAATGTTGAATAGTCTTTCCAGTAACTTCAATTGCAATAACTTGAGAATGCTGGATAGACAGATTGGATGATAGATCAATACGATCTTTGAGTTTGTTAAACAACTCAGTTATGTGATTTATGATCTTCTTTAGTTGAGTTGAAAGAAACTCCACTTTTTTCTCCAACCTCTCTACCCCTTGCTCCAAGTTCATTGTCATTGCCAGGCTCTGATACCAATTGTTACAAACCTAAAAGTCTGTAATGAAAAACTTGCATAAAATATAAAAATAAAGATAATAAACAGGTTAATTCGAGGAAACCTTAAGCCTCCCAACTATTGGTGTTTCAAGGAACCAATAACCTCCCAATTACAACACAAATGTTACTAACAATAATTCTCTGATTTCTTTCATTAGACGTACAATTGACAATATATATATATATAGAAAAAGATTCAATTAACTGCTAATTACAAATTAGTAACAACTTATCCACTAACTTAAAACTAGGGAGTCACTACTCACGTAATAACCCACCATCCTATAACTACAAATGCTAATGGTGGCTAATGACTATACAAATAAAAATAAATAAATTATTATCTAATTAACAACTAAATAGGTAAATTAATTTAAACATAAAAATAGGATCGTAACATTCTTTCCCCCATAAATCAATCCTTGTCCTCAAGGATTTTTAAAATGGGATTAATTTAAAGTTGAATTCTTGGTGTGTTTCGTATGAAGAGGATTGTTGCAACTGGAAAACAACAAGAAGGCAGCTTAACATTTGATGTAGTGAAGAACTTATCAGTACCGTCACCGATATCGAATTCAACGTCATCGATATCGAATTCAACGTCATCTTCTCCTGCTTGAATTGAGAAACAATTTTTACTACAATACTTTGGTCCAATTTCGTTTGTCAATCTTTTTACAAGCATAAAAAAGGAACCCACAAAAGCTGCAATTTTGTTCTATTGAGAAGTTTTTGCACCAATGTGTTCTTTATCAACTTGAGAAAGTTGAATAGACTTTGCAATAACTTTAATTGCAGTAACTTAAGAATGTTGAATAGTCTTTCTAGTAACTTTAGTTGCAGTAACTTAAGAATGCTGAATAGACAGATTGGATGACAGATCAATACGAGCTTTGAGTTTGTTAAACAACTAAGTTATGTGATTTATGATCTTCTTTAGTTGAGTTGAAAGAAACTCCACTTTTTTCTCCAACCTCTCTACCCCTTGCCCCAAGTTCATTGTCATTGCCAGGCTCTGATACCAATTGTTACAAACCTAAAAGTCTGTAACGAAAAACTTGCATAAAATATAAAAAGAAAGATAATAAACAGGTTAATTCAAGGAAACCTTAGGCCTCCCAACTATTGGTGTTTCAAGGAACCAATAACCTCCCAATCACAACACAAATGTTACTGACAATAATTCTCTGATTTCTTTCATTAGACGTACAATTGACAATATATATATATATATATAGAAAAAGATTCAATTAACTGCTGATTACAAATTAGTAACAACTTATCCACTAACTTAAAACTAGGGAGTCACTACTCATGTAATAACCCACCATCCACTCACTGCTAATGCTAATAGTGGTTAATGACTATATAAATAAAAATAAATACATTATTATCTAAATAAAAACTAAATATGTAAATTAATTTAAACATAAAAATATGATCGTAACAGTTAGGTTGAACCCAATCTTGTAGTGTTTTATGCGGTTAGTTTTTATAAGTGGCACGAATGTCATGGTGGTCATGAGTACCTTGTGTGTCCATCTATTTCTCTCTCCAAGCCATCATTATTTTCATAACTTAGGGTGTTTGCCTTTAGGAGTAGATTAATTTAATTAGGAGTATATTAACTTCGAAAGGCAAACACCCGATTACTTTTCTATCCTTTGTTATCTTTCTATTTTATTATCCCATGCTCTCACACACACACGAACATGCTTACACTTCACACACACCTCTCTCACCATACCATGTTCCTATTTACATTGCTTTCAATAATCACTAAAACGTGAAATGATCGACAGATGACACCTCACTGTGGACAATACCCTCGCTTACCGTTTTACTAGTTTTCAAAACTATAAAGCACATTGTGTAGGACTTCTTTATAAATATCATTTGAATTTCCATTTTGATAACAACACAAAAAGCGCGTTCAATAACCCACCACTACTACCCGCAGGCCTATAAAAGTGAACCTAGTCCAATTGTTTGTGGCCTAAGCAACCTTAGCAACAAGACTTAGTTTACAATGAAGAGATAAAATAGCCTATGTGAATATATATGATATCCAAAATGCAAATAGAGCTAGGGAACCCTATATACTTATCTAGGATGATAGGATGACAATTAAATTAAGCCTAGATATCAATAGCTAGATGACATGCCTAAAAGCTTAACTAACATAGATTAAGCAATCCTAAGTTTAGCTATCACAATATAACACCCAATCAAAACAACACAACAATCTCTATCTTGTATATAAGATTATAATCTAAGAACATACAAATAATTAAGGAGATGCCTTGATAAGTAAAAAACTAAGATTAGATGAAATTAGTGAAGAACGTACCAAAGCAAGTGTGTTAAGCAAGACCCATGCAAGCAAGCATCCTAGATATGCTAGAAGATGCTAGATGAAGTTTAATGCATATGCAAATGGCTTTGAGTGTTTAATTGAGCAATCTTGATTGCCTTTTCTCTCACAAATCTCTCTATTGAATTTAGGGTTATTTGTATTGAAAGAGTTGGTTCAAAGAGATGAGAAAGTGATGTATTTATAGAGGCCAATGAAAGCATGGTGAAAATACGAGATTGCCCTTGAAACTTACCGATTGGCAGTTTCATTTGGAGGTTTCAAAACCACCGATTCAACCGTCGAAATGATCCCGAGAGAATAGGGGAGCAACGATGGTTTCATTCAGTGGCCACTGTCCGTTGATCCAACCACCTAATTGATCCTAAGAGAACAGGGGATCATCGACGGTTTCATGACCACCGCCAAACTGCCGTTTTGAGACCAAGATATTTTAATTCGGTCAGGTCTAAACGGTAGTTTTGAATGGCGGTTGGAAACTGCCGATCTTAACCGTAGAATCATTCCAGAAACTTTTGGAATAGAATAGCGGTTTCATTCAGCGGTCATGGCCGCCGATCAAACTGTCGTTTCACCACTACTGGTGAAACCAAAGGAGAAGCCAAAAGCATTCTCCGAAGGCGATCATCGCGCTACCCAAGCACACCATCGTGCATGCGCGGACGTTTCCGAACAATATTTGGGAAATGAATTACTAGACACACTAACACACAATCAAATACAACAACAAAGTGCAAGTGTGAAATGTGGCATGTGAAGAGAATGCACACAAGAGTAAAGAATACATATGCAAACAATTGTAGTGTGTGTGTACAACTAAATCTCTTTAAAGAAAAACTAAGCACTAGAAATATACTTTTGAAGTGTTTATCATCTTGAGGACTTGAGAGGGCCTTTGAGCTTGATCATCATGCACCTAAGCTACCCTTACAATTCAAACCCCAATCGTGGTTTGTCACTGAAATAAGCCAATCAAACTTTAAGGAACTTACATTATCTAGAAATCAAAGCATGTGAATCAATAAGAACTAGATTAAGATATTAAATATCGCTCAAAAATCCTAGTTCTTAGATCATGAAATTAAACCTAGAAATCATCATGAAGCATATCATACAAGTCATTTCTAGAATCAATTTCATGTGAATCAAGTTTAGCTAAAAGATATTCAAAAGAGATCACAAAGCTAAAACTCAACAACCAATCGATCAAACAATCCTAGAGTATGAATTATCATCATTCTTATCACATTTCAACTATCAAATAGGAAGATTAAAAGAGATGATGAAAAGATAAAGTAAGAAGAAGATGATTCACCTACAAATGATGATCCATGAACTAAAATCTGATTACTGTACAAAATAACGACATCATTTAGTTTTGAAAATGCTTGGGGTTTGTTTCTCTCTTCAAGACCAACATTTTTGGCTTGTGAATCACTTGATTCAAAATTCAAATGAGAGAGTTATGATCAAAACAAGAAATCAAAAACTTGAAGAAATTTCTACACTCTTTCTTTTTCAATTTTTTCTTCACATAAATTTGGAGGGAAGGAGGAAGATATTTAAAAGAGAAAATGAGGGAGATTCAGTGGCCAATCATGAGCAACCACATCACCATCCCCGTGTGAGGTGTGAAAGCCTCACAGGGCAGAGGGATGCCCGGGCCATGAGCCTCACGTACCCCTCATAGGCTCCCCCACAAAATGGCCTTTGGCCATTTCAAGCCTCTATTGCGCTCCTCTTGTGTTCTTTAGTCATATTCGGGAATCCAAACTCCAAATTCAAATCCGTCTTCAGATTACAAACCGTGACTCCCTAACACACATGGATAACTATGAAACTTTGATAAAAGGTTGAGAATTACACTCAGAATATGATGACGAAGACAACACAACGTATGAGAATTCAAAGTAGCGTAGCTTCCTAGTTTGGACTCGAAACCTAATGAGTGAGTAGCCGAAATGACCGGAACTCAATAGGGAATCATATGAAATCATGTTTAACTCCAAAACACAAGAAACACAAACAAATTAACACAAAGTCACACAAGTATGCTATTTCTTAGCAATAGACCTAGAACATGCAATTCTACAATGTTTGTCAATTTGAGACTAATGCATGAGCATAGTTCAACAAGTGTGTGAATGTGTTATACCAAATGTAGCACAACAATGCAGGGACACACATGAATGAATTGTGTCTGTGTGAGCACTTATGCCTTGTAAGAGGAAGAAGTATCCTGATACCTTAGCATCCAAGTAAGCATTTTTCCTTTTGAAGACAATATTTGCATGAGAAGTTGCTTTTCTCCTTTAAAGCTTCTTTTCACCAAGAACCACCTAAGCAACTAACCATTACAAATAAAGAGAGTTTTGCAATGGAATCAAGCCAACACTAATATTAATCCAAATTTGTCACTTGGGGTGATTTTCCAATTAACAACTCTAGTGACTGAAATCGGGGTAGATCTCAGTTAAAGAGATATCAAGTAGTTCGATACCTATATATTCTTAGTAAAACATAATGGTGAATCAAAAATAATGTAGCAATAGGATTATATATAACTCTTTTTATTGATCATCCACATATAATGAGAATACAATGGAGATTTTATATGGCTATGGTGATAGGGTTAAAATTCAATTTGCGGTGGCGATGAAGCTCTCCTGCATGTTGATAAGAGGAAAAACTTAAATTAGGGTTCAGGATTCAAAATTGCCCTCCTTTTTTTGTACGATAGCATGTCGTAGATATAGTCCCAATGTGTGATGAGCACTCCTCTAAATTCGGTCTAGTGACATAGAGATTTTTGGGACGTTCCATGGCGATTGGCAAAAAGATCGTCGGATTGATCTAGGAATCAAGCGATCCCTTATTTGGCAGAATATAGAGTTGACTTGTCTTTCAAATAGAACTCTCGAGTGGCGGGAAGGGATCAACTTTCTTGTTATTAAAACGTTGTCATCACACTGCATTTCTTTGTAGATCGATTTTGGTATGCCTACTCTTACCTCGATACTTGGTAGTCCATTAATCTACTACTTGCTGCTTGGTTTGCCGGCTCTATGAGGAATCGGGGTATATAGGCATCTCACTTCCTACTTGATTATTATACTCAGTATAAATGTATCTGGGTATCGGGATACCAGGATGCCGGATGGTAGCAAGGTACTAGAATCCTGCAGTAGTGGAGTCCCTGGAACTTGGCTTCTTTATTTCCCGATACCTTCGAGTCTAGGAACCCTTGATCCTAATCTGAACTGGTAGGAGGTTGTATCGGGTCAATTTTAAAGGCAGGGTATCGAGATGCTCTTCTATGGTATCTTTCTATCTCGATTATTCCCCAATGTTGATGGAAAATTCTTTTTTGAACCCCTGCCATTTTTGGTGGTTAACAGAAGTCCCCCTGACTTGAACACCGATACCTTGTTGGGGTTAGGTTCAAGATACCAGGATACATGAGGGATTTTTCCTTATCTTATCCAGCTGGTTTCCATTGTCTTAGAGGAAATCCTCCTTTAGTATGCATATCCTTCTTCAGCACGCTCATAGTAAATAAGCAGTCTACTTATCAAGCCCTAAATAGTCCGCTTGTTTGAATGGGCCGTTTTTGGAGCGATTTTGTTGCCTCTTGCACGTCTCCGGTAATTAATTATTGCTTTTTTTCCCATTCTGATAACCGCCTACCTTCCTCTATAAATGATCCATCCTTCTTCCTTCTTCTCATGTTGATTTCAAATCACAAAAAAGAGCACAAATCTAGCTTTCTCGTTCTTCTTCTTACCAGCAAGCTCTCAAATTTTCTTCTTCCTCTTCAATCTTCTACTATGGCGACCCCACCAAATCTTCCTTCCGCTTCACAAGATCCTCATCCGACCTCACCAAACCCTCATCCACCCCTCCGACAGCTTTGATGCCCTCTTGGATATGGAGAAAGTTGACTCAAGGGAGAGCTCTCAATCGACGAAAAGGATGAAGAGGTGTCGAGAAAAAGGTGATATCGCTAGAAGCTCTATCCCGGCTCAATGTCATCGTTCTACTAGAAAACTCAGAATCGGGTCGAGGTTCCATAACAAAACTGATAACCCAATCGAGCTTATTGGTGAGGATGAAGATGAGGACGATCCTGCTGACCAGGGAAGTGCCCAGAATAGGGACGCCTTGATTGTTTTAACTGGGCCCATTTCTTCTTTTCATGACTTTCAGATTATTCCCAATTCTGTTTACTCCGTTGACACTATAGCGCTTGAGGAGTGACTATTAGATTCTTGAGGACATCACTCTTACCCTTCCACACCGAGGTTATGAAGTGTACTCCTCTCCTAAAGGTCAATGCCAAATCCATGTGGCTGCCTTCGAATGCAGGGTCAGGATACCCCTCCACATTACTCTTTGTGGGTATTGTACGCCCTCGAGCTAGCTCCGTTGTAGATTTTGCCAGGTTTCTGGAAGAATCTCATCGGGTTTTTGGTGCTCTGGAAAGAGCAGTGTGATTGGGACAACGTGATTAGGGAACCGGGTTTTGATGAGATCCGATATATCTTCCAGGTGGCCAACTTGACTTCGGGCCCTAAAGGTCAGTTCTCATTGAGGGCGAAGAACCCTCTAAAGCTTATCGTACCCTGAGCTGCCATCAACTATCCCAAACCTTGGAAGGATGAATGGGTTATGGTAGGAGGAGATTGGGGTAGCTCGGTGCATATAGGTGGGGTTGAATACTCTGTGCCCACTAATTTTGCCAAAAAGGATAAATGGGACAAAGGAAGTCCTTCGAAGGAATCGATAGGTATTTTGGAAGGAATCGTAGCCCGCAATTATGCTAACCTGAAGTATCCCGATTGCGATCCTTTTGAGGGTGCTAGGGTAAATTGGTACCTCAAGATCTCTTTGGCATATCCACATAAGTAGTTTCCTGCTTCTTGCTTTTCTTTACTCTGATTGGTTTATCTTACTTGATTTACTTGTTTGAACTGATAGTTTTTACAGCTACGCTTTGTACAGCACTTCCAACTGCACTTCCTGTTCCTTCCCCTTCCCATTCTCTTTCTGTTACCAATACTGGCATCCTATCTGGATCCATTCAGGCTACAACTACCCCTTCTTTTTCTCCGGTGAGGTATCAACATAGTCCTTTTCCTACTGTTCTTCCTAGTCCTCCTAAGGCGCGCTCCCCTTTAAGTGAGATGGCTATGAGGGCTGCTATGATTCATAGTTCTTCAGGGGAGACTCAAAAACAGTTGATAATTACTCCTCATGCAAAACCTACCAAGGCTAAGTAGGCTCAAAAGAAAACAACTCCTCCTCTTTTGCCTCCTACTAGATCTACCCGGCGCTAACCAAAGGTTGAAGGGAGAAGGATGCTAGCATTATGGCTTCTCCTTTTGCCCCTTCAAGTTCTCAATCAAATGATAAAAACTTGGAGGAGATGGTAGCCAGATTCTTAAAGGTGTGCCCTGGTGGCAGTATGCATGCTAAATCCTCCATTCCATGGGATGTCATGGCCTTAAAGGGAGCTTCCCTTCTTGCTGAGGTATAGTTCTCTCTATTTTCTTTTCTTTCTGGTAGAATAATTAGAAAGAAACTCACTTTATTTCTTTCTTTGTAGGCGTTTAAATTCAATATGGCAATGGAAAAGCAGGTGAACGCTTTCCAGGAAGCCGCCATTTCTGCCAAGATAGAGTTTGATGATGCTAAGCAGGAGCTAGCCCGGTCTGAGACGAGCATTTCGTTTTTGAATAAGGCACTAACTGTGGCTGAGAATAGAAGGGATGCTGCCTTGGTGGAATCAGAATGGGTGGCACGGACTCTAGATATAGAAACCCTTAGGTCACTCCGTCGCCGTGCTGAAAGGGAAAGCCTGAGAGAGGATAGAACCTTGCTCCAGGATGAGAACCGACTCTTACGGGGTATAATGAGGAGTTTAGAGGCCAGATTAGACGGTGGCTTTACTGAAGGATACTTCTACGCCGCCTACCAAGTTGTTAAAGCCCTCCCTCCTCCTTATGATTTGAAGGCTGCTTTCGGGTGGGATTGGAAGCAGATTGAAGATCAGACTGCCAAACTCTCCTCAGTTACTTCAAAATAGGCTGGTCCTTCTACCTCTACTGCTATCCCAAGTCATTCTTTATCTCGGGAGCTTGATCTTTCTACCTCTGGCCAAGTATAGCCAACTATTGAGGTGCTCCCCGATTCTCCTGTCGCTCAAGATGATCAGGTGAAGGATGCAGCAGGTCTCACTCAACCCGTAAAGGAGTCTGTGAAGGAGGTAAAGACCCCTACTGAATCCAGGGTAGCAAGAGGTGGAGAGGAGCAAGTTGATGCAGGAGCCAAGGTGGCTGAGGATGTGGATGTAGCTGGCTAAGAGAAGTAGCAGGATGTATGACTTTATTTTCTTTGATGTATTTTTTCTTTATATTCATACCCTTTTTGAAGCCCATAAATGGGGATTGGGCACCCTGACTGATTAAATAGAAAGTCTCTCTTTTTTGCAACTATACTGCTTTACTTGCTTAAAATGCACCCTGGTAAAATCTGAAACCTTTTTTTTTCAATAAAATTGGACTGATCTAAGGGGAAAAAGCATCACAAACGATCATATGCTGAAAAACCTCTAGACAGTATCCGTATATAAAAGAGATAAAAGAAAGTAAAAAGTGACAAAAAGCAACAAAGCACAAAGAGCCAGGGAAAACAACCCCAAACAAAAAGAGGCACGTAGGCCACACCAAAAAGAAAAAGAAAACATCAAGAAAAGCGAAAAGACTCGCGACCCATGCAGTCATTGCCAACTAATGAAGAACAGAATGGCAGGGCAGAGAACCACCAAGAATCTGTCTGAAGCTCCAAAGCATGCTTAGAAAACGTATTTGCAACTTGATTACCCTCCCTAAAAATATGTGAAACCTGAAAATCCATATGTGAGATTTGGAAGATGCAGCGCTGCCATGCCTGACGAACCCTCCAAGGAACCAACTCAGAACGAGAAGAAAGAAGCTGAACCACATAAGAAGAATCGCTCTCAAGCCAGATACGATGCCACCCATACGTCCAAGCAAAATTAATGGCCAATGAGGCCGCCAGAAGCTCAGCCTCAAAAGCGAAAACCTGACCAAGAGGAATAGCAAAGCAACCCTTCACAAAAGCTCTACAGTTCCGAAAGATACCACCACAACCACCAACCCCCAGAGAGCCCAAAGTAGCGCCATCAGTATTCACTTTGATCCAGCCGGGGGCCGGAGGCGACCAAACCACACTCTTGATAACTGGGGCTTTAGAAGGGCGACCCTGAAGACCAAATCGACGAAGAATCAAAAGGTCATCCATACAGTTACGCATACAACCAATCTCTAGGCGATTAGCCTTTGAAACGGCACACCAGACCAAAGAAAGGACGGATCTAAAGTCCACCGACTTCCCTTCAAAGATACACTGATTACAAGCAGTCCACACCACCCATATCACTGCATGGATAGCCGCTTTCCACAAAATCCTGACCTGCTCACTAAAGGAAACCGACATGGCCTGCAAGATGAAGGATTGCCAAGTTTCGGTAGAGACACGTCACTGGAAAGTCGAAAAAACCGCCTCCCAAAGAGCAACCTGCATGCTTGTTAATCACCCAAATAAAACTTACTTAATAAGCTGCCAGTACTTAGTGTCTTCATATTTGTTCATCTGGTCATAAAGGAACCCAAACTTAAACTATCTTTAGAGACAGTTTTTGACGGTAGTCCCCTTGTAGGATTCAATAGGAATTTTGCAAGAAATTTTGATCAAGTAATTTTGACCAAGTATGGAGCAATCTTGGTTAAAGCAAGTCGATCTTAGTAGGAGACTAAAGTTCTTTTATACTCTAATCAGGACACTGCAAGTCCAAATATTTGATAATCCCTACATAAGAAACCCTGATGCTAAACCAACCCTGATTAGCAACCTAGCTCGCTTTTATCATGAGAATTTTTCACATGTATGCATGGCGGGGTAAGTTATCAGGTATCTCGATAAAGTATCCTGATCCTTTGGCGATTTTTCTTGGTAGGCAACTAGGGCCACTTTATCACCAAGTCTTCATGTGTAGATATGGTGAAGGTATCAGGTATCATGATCCTTTTGGCGATCTGTCCTAGTAGGCAACTACGACCACTTTAGAAATATATCTTCATGTGTAGATATGGCGAAGTAAGGTATCAGGTTTCCTGATCATTTTGGCGATCTGTCCTGGTAGGCAACTAAAGCCACCTTAAACCCAAGTTTCCTGGAGAGGGGTATTCCTCGTCCGAGGCTTCAGGAGGTCTGTATAGGTCATCCTGGTCTTGAGGATGCAGTGGGAAGCTAGGGCCATGAATCCGGATCCTTAGTATGGCAGGCAACTACGTCACTTAGGCATTTATGCACCAGATCCTTCCTGGAAGAGGGTATACCGTGACCAAGTCAGCAGGAATGCCATGTGGTCTTTCCCAGTCTTGAGGCGATCAGTAATGGCAAAATTTGCGAGGTGAACTCAGAAGAATCATGTAGGAGAACAAAACTGACTTCTATTGAATTTCTCAATAAGTGATACAAAGTAAATTCTGGGTACACATTTAGAGATATACCAACTGAAATAAATCTTTCTTCAAACTATAAGGGTGGTGGAACCTTTTGAGGTGATCGGCATTCCAGGTATGGTCTATCGAATAGTCATCCATATCTTCCAGCTTGTAGGCCCCCCTTCGAACCACCGTCTTTATCATGTAGGGACCTTCCCAATTGGGAGCTAGTACCTCGTTTGACCTCTTCTGGGTATTCTAGGTTACCTACTTGAGGACCAAGTCCCCTTCCTTAAAGTTTCTAGTTTTCACCTTTCTATTGAAACATCGGGCTATCTTGCTCTGGTAGGCTACTACCCGCTCTACACCCTATCTCCTCGAGGAGGTCTAGACTGGCTCTCAACTTCATTTTATTGTCTTCTAATTCAAAGTGTTGGACCCTAAAAGATGTTAGTCTATGTTCGATAGGTGAGACTGCTTCTGTCCCAAAAGTCAATTAGTAGAGAGTTTCCCCAATATCAGTCCTTTTGGTAGTTCGATATGCACATAGTACATTTGGGAGTTCTTTAACCCACTTCTCATTTTTCTGTTGAAGCTTCTTCTTTAAGAGATTCTTGATGGTCTTGTTGGTAGCTTCCACTAACCCATTAGTCTGAGGGTGGGCTGCCAATGCAAAATGAAGGTTGATACCCCACTATTCACAGAAAAACTTGAAGTTGGCATTGTCAAACCGTTTACCCAGATCAGTTATTATTGCCATCGGGGTACCGAATTGGCAGACAATGTTTTCCTTGACAAAGCTCGTGGTGTTTGCTTAGTTGTCTAGGTAAGGGACTTTGCTTCCACCCACCGGGTAAAGTAGTCTATGGCCACTACAATGTGCTTAGCTTGACCAGGAGCAGTAGGAAGTGGTCCAATCAGATCCAACCCCCAAATAGCAAATGGGTAAGGCGTGCTGATTGAAGCGAGTCTTTCCGAAGGTAGGTGATGAAGGTTTGCTATCTTTTGACAAGGTTCACAGGATTACGCAAATTGCTTGGCATCCTGATGTAGAGTAGGCCAGAAGTAGCCCATTCTAAGAATTTGGTAAGCTATGGTCTCACTTGATACATGGTTTCCGTAGTCCACTGCATGTACCTCGTTTAGCGCCCATTGAGCATCATCTGGATGTAGACATCTTATTAACGGAAGGGATTTTCCATTGCAGTAGAGGTATCCTTCTACCAAGCAATATCAGGTAGCGGTTCTTTTGAGCTTACGTGCTTGATCAGGATCTTTTGGAAGAGTGTCGTTTTGGAGGTAATCAGCTATAGGATCTGAAACAAATTACGGTGTGTTCAATATTAATCTAGAGGGGGGGGGGGGGGGGTGAATAGATTTTATCCGATTTTACCCAATTTTCGTTAATAGGCAAGATTATGAAAATACCCCTAATAGTCAATACAAATATAGCAAGTGTAATATAGTGCGGAAATATTAAATGACACTTGATATTTTCATGGAAACCCTCACGGGAAAAACCACGGGCTAATAAGTGAGCCACACTCGAATCTCGAATCCACTAAATGTGAGAAAGATTACAACCTAATCCTGGAAGTAATCACACACCTACCTAATCCCGATATGAGTGAACCTAGTCCTAATGCTTGTGATTTATGCAACCTAATCCGGGAAGCAACACAAGACTTAGTTTTCAATGAAGAGAATGCAACCTAAGTGAATATGTGAAATACTCAAAATGCAACAAGAGCAAGGCAACTCTATATCTTAGTTGGCAATGACTGCATGGGCCGCGAGTCTTTTCGTTTTTCTTGATGTTTTCTTTTTCTTTTTGGTGTGGCCTACGTGCCTCTTTTTGTTTGGGGTTGTTTTCCCTGGCTCTTTGTGCTTTGTTGCTTTTTGTCACTTTTTACTTTCTTTTATCTCTTTTATATACAGATACTGTCTAGGGGTTTTTCAGCATATGATCGTTTGTGATGCTTTTTCCCCTTTGATCAGTCCAATTTTATTGAAAAAATATATCAATGAAATCAATCCTAGATATCAAAAGCTAAATGACATATCATAAAGCTTAGCTAATCAAGATTAAGCAAAACCTAGATAGCTATCACAATATAACACTCAATTATATTCATCACAAACAATCTCTATCTTGTATTTAGCATGTGAACATAAAACATACAAGTAAGTAAAGAGATTTCTTGATAAGAAAGAAACTAAAATTAGATGAAGTTAGTCAAAATCTTACCAAGCAAGTTGTGATGATGCAGAGCTATGCATGAATGATCCTAGATGAACTTGATGAATCAAATGAAAAGCTTTGAGTGTTTAAAAGTTAGTTCTTGATGATTTTTCTCTCAAGTGTTTCTCTTTTTGCTTTAGGGTTCTAAGGAGTCAAAGAACTAACTCAGAGAAATGAGAAAGAATGATATTTATAGGCATCAAGAACAGAGCATGTGAAAAGACAAGTTTGCCCTTGAAAATGCATGATCAGCGGTTTCATTCGGCAGCCAGGCCACCGATCACGACCGCCGAATTGGTCCCGAGAGAAACAAGGGAGCAACAGTGGTTTCATTCGGCGGTTTTGAAACCGTCGATCTAACCGCAGAATAAACCCGAGAGATTAAAATCAATCAAGTATGAACGACGGTTTCAAATCGACGGTCGGGGCTGCCTATCTAACAGCAGAATCAGACCAGAGACCTCTGGTCCAAAACGGTGGTTTCATTCGGCGGCCAGGGCCGCCGATCTAACAGTCGATTCACCAAAAGTGGTGAATCCAAGGAGAAGCCAAGGCACTCTCCGGGAGCGGTCTTCGCGCAACACCAAGCACACTTATGTGTAAGCGCGGACGTTTTCGAACATCTACGGAAAATGAATTACAAGACATAAACACACAACAAGATACAATTCATAAAAGTGTATATGTGAAAGTGACATGTGAAGAGAATGCACACATATTAAAATATGCTAAGTGAGTGTGTGCTACTAAATCTCTTCAATGAAAAACTAAGCACAAGAGATATACCTTTAGTGTGCTTGTCACCTTGAGGTCTTAAGGGCATTATGCTTGATCCTTAAACACCTAAAACTACCCTTACAAGTCAAACCTCAACATCTGGTTTGTCTACGAAATAAGCCAATCAATATGAGAATCCTTACAATCTCCCCCTTTGGCTATTTCGTGGCAAAACCACTTCTCACATTGATCCTCACAAAAATATAAACTACAGGATTTCATTGATAATCTACATTACAAAGAGATATATAAAAAAAAATAAACATCTTCAAGCCTTCAATCTCTTGTAGAATTATCAACCCTTCAAAACAAAAATATTACACTTTCCAAAGCAAGTGTATGTGAGATGATCAAGTGAAAATAACCAAGCATTTGCATTTAAGTAATTTAAACCCAATGCAATGTATGTAAATGCAATGCTCCCCCTCAAAGGGTTACTCCCCCTCAATCCATAAACTCTCCAATATGCACATTTGCTACTACAATTAGCAACTCCCCTTACCACATCCTACTCCCCCTTTTTGTCATGATATAGGCAAAGGAGTAGTCCCCAACCGGGTCACTCATAACAAAGAAAGATAGTAGCATACAAGATAATGCATAATCAAATAAGCCACTTTATGCACTCAATTAATTGGAGAGAATCAAGGAGATTTATTTTATTGAAAATGTGTGAAATAAAAATGCTTTGCAAACAATACATGTTGCATTCAAGTCCAAAATACAATGGTATTTGGCAAAGCAAATCACAAAGGTTTCCAATGGAATTCGAACCAATTTTACCATTTGTCATGAGAGAAGCAAGGATATAGAGATTTCATTGATTTCAATTTTAATAGCAATTATATCCAACTTTATAAGTGAAACATGGCATGAGTGACTTTGCACTCTATTTGATTTTTCAGGGTATGAAACCTGTATGATAGTAGCCATGTTCAACAAATAAAGAAAGATAGACATTTTGATAAACATTTAAGTCTCAATTGCTTTTCACACAATGTTTTGCATTTTAAGAAATTGCAATCATCAATTCATGCTTTTTCAATTTAGCATGTCATTTGAATTTCATGCTTTTCATATGTCATTAGCATGTCAATTAAGAATCATCATGTCATGGAAATAACTATAGGTCATTCAAATCATACTTCCTATGTAAATTTCCTAGTCCAAAAATGCATGTTTGAACATAAATATGACATGGATTGAAAACAAAGCAAGGTTCACACTTATTGAGATAAAATCATATATACATATGTCTAACCAAGCTTACTTCAAGCAATTAAAAGAGAAGCACAAGATCTTTCAAATATTTTGCATACATCAAGTATACAAAAAGCTCTCTTTGCTTGAGTTCCCCTTATGGGGTCAATAACAAAAACTCATCACTCCACAAGACATATCCCAATAGATCTACTAAGAGTTTTAAATCGAGTAGCATATAAGGGTTTAGTAAATAATTCCGCTAGTTGATCATTAGTACCTACATGCTCAAGTACTATGCATTTATTTTCAACTAGTTCTCTAATGAAATGATGGCGGATGTCAATATGCTTAGTTCTAGAGTGTTGTACCGGATTCTTGGAAATATTAATAGCACTCATGTTATCACAAAAGAGAGTGAGTGTACCTTGGTTGAATCTGTAGTCTACTAGCATTTGCTTCATCCATAGGAGTTGTGTGCATCCACTCCCCGCGGCTATGTACTCGGCCTCCACCGTGGACAAGGAAATCAAGTTTTGCTTCTTACAAAACCAAGACACCAAATTATTGCCTAGAAAGAAGCAACCGCCCGATGTGCTCTTTCTATCATCGCAATTTCCCGCCCAATCCGCATCACTAAAGCCTACAAGACTAGCATTAGTGTCAAACGAGTACAAAATCCCATGGTTGGAAGTCTCATTCACATAGCGAATGATTCTCTTAACGGAAGAGAGATGGGACTCCTTGGGATCTGATTGGTACCTAGCACACACACCCACACTAAAGGATATATCGGGCCTACTTGCAGTCAAATAAAGCAAGCTTCCTATCATGCCCGAATATAGTGTTTGTTCCACACTTTTACCACTAGCATCCTTGCTAAGTTTCAAAGTGGTACTCATGGGTGTATCACAATGTTTGGCTTTTTCAAGACCAAACTTCTTCACAAGGTTTTTGGCATATTTGGCTTGAGATATAAAGATCTCATCATTTAATTGCCTAATTTACAAACCTAGGAAGTAACTAAGCTCACCAACAAGACTCATCTCAAATTCATGAGACATAACATCAACAAATTGTTGAACCTTGGTGTTGTTGGTAAAGCCAAACACTATATCATCACCATATATTTGAGCTATAAAAAGCTCATCATTGTCTTTCTTGATGAATAGTGTCTTGTCAACACTACCTCTTGTGTAGTCATTGTTGACAAGGAATTGAGTGAGGCGTTCATACCAAGCCCTCGGTGCTTGTTTCAACCCATAAAGAGCCTTCTTGAGGCGATAGACATGATTGGGGCGGTGTGCATCCACAAACCCCTTGGGTTGCTCAACAAACACTTACTCTTGCAAGAAGCCATTTAGGAAGGCACTCTTAATGTCCATTTGGTGCAATTTGAACTTGTGCACACAAGAGATGGACAAGAGAAGCCTAATGGACTCTAGGCGGGCAACGGGAGCAAATGTCTCCTCAAAGTTGATACCCTCAATTTGAGAGTACCCTTGTGCAACAAGTCTTGCCTTGTTACGTACTATGTTGCCATCCTCATCGGATTTGTTCCTATATATCCATTTTGTGCCTATGACATTAGTAATCTTAGGCCTAGGTGAAGGGAAAAATACCGTATAGTACACGCAGCGGAAGCGAGACTAAAAAAATAGAGATTTAGTAGCTTTTAAAAAATTTTCCATTTATGAACCTTAACCCTTTTAATCAATTAAAGATATATATTATCTAACAAAAGAAGAATACCTTTTGTCGCGTGATCCGATTGACTTACGTCGATGGTAATCCGCAAGATCTTCAATCCTAGCACGAACGTGGATCACCTAGGAGCATGGTCTCCCTTTTCTTTGAATTGCAAGCCTGTGATTGGACAAAACAAACTTTTCTCTTCTTTGTTAGTCACAAAAACAATCAAAAGAATACTAAGATTATTCCGGTCACTTTTGAGTTCTCAATCTAATGATCGAAACTCGCGTGAACCAAGATCGATGTTGTACACACAAGCTTATTGATGAATAAGCAAATAGTATACCATCAAAGAATAATCTATGTCTCTTTTATGTTTTAGTAGAATAAAAATTAATCTTTCTATGAATTGAGAAGAAGAAGAAAATAGAATCAAGCACACCAAAACCCTTAGTGGCCGAATTCTATAAGTCCACTTATATATGTGGCAAAATTTTCTTTCTTTCTTTTTATTAGGGTGGCCGAAATCTCTAACCTAAAAGGGACTAGGGTTGCCGCAATACTCAAGCCAAAAGGAGTTTGTATTGCACCCTAATTCCTATTTAGTTTAAGACTCCCAAACCCTAATCCAACTCATAAATCTTTTTATTCTTTTATTTTGACTAAATAAAAAGACTTCTTATTTGATTAAATAAATAAAATTAATTATTTATTTCCTTGTCAAACAAGTCTTTTAATTTAAGTATACTACTACCAATAGTATACCTTTAGGAATCATATTTCCTAATCAGAAAAGATTTGTTTCTTAATTAAACAATTAATTAATAAATTAATTAATTCTTATTTAATTAAACAATGAAACAAAATAATATATTAGGTTAATTAATTCACCTTTGCCGCCCCACTTAAAATAAATGGGCTATATATTATTTTCTTATTTCATTTAATCCATTGGACTTTAAATAAAAAGCCCACATGTGAACTAGACCCATTCTTACTAAAAGAAACAAGCCCACATGTCATTCATTAATATATAAATATAATTGAGCAGCCCATTACATAAATAATGTGCAAATTATATTCTTAATATATTAAATGCAATTCTAGATGGACCCTTAAATTGGTCCGGTAGAATATATCAAGTGATCCATGCAAGTCCGTGTGGATTGGGGATCTTGGCGGGCTATCTAAATTTAAGCTTCAATAGACCTAACCTAATCACAATCAACAAATGATTCACTTAGGTCCGATCCATTAATTTTAACTCATTCCACTAAAGAGCTAAAATTGAACTCTTAAATAAAGACAGAAAAGGAAGATGTTTCCTCATTCATACCCTAGACAATCATGTTGGAGATAGTGTATCCTCGTGATTAATATCAGTAATCGCCAAGAGTTCATAGACCGCCTATAACTCTCCAAGTTACCATATTTACTCATATGACCACGTTTTGAACTTGGATATTTTGACTTGTCCAGAAGCCATGTTTTCAATAGACACTATCGAAAACTCAACGTTGAGATTTAATATCCAATTACCTCAAAACATCCATATGATGATATTATACTCTCATTTGATAAATGGAGCCACGATGTCCATATCTATAAATGAAGTCCTCTATCGATTAACAAATGAATATCACCAAACTATCGAGGATAGACTATGCGATATAATCGTACTCATTGATAACTCAAATGATATCACTTGCAACCATAAGTCCATCATTTATCTCAGGATTAAGATAGACTCTCCGATTGTCCTGATAATGAAATGACTTTTATCTACTGACGGTTATAGATAAAGTATTTCATTGTGATCCAGTTCAATGCACCCAGTGCACTAGATTCTTTTGCTGGAAGACACTCCGATGATTTTAGACTCATCATATCTCATTTGATCCCACTCAAATGCTAGCAAAAGAATTCTACAACTTTAACAAGATAAAGGTGCCCAACCTTTAACTTAAGTTGTGAACAATATTCAAGACTAACTAAAGAATTGTGTCTACCACATACATATCCAGATGTACGAACAATTCTTCTTTTCTCATAGTCTTTAGACCTTATGATTATTTACTTTGACAATTATAATATTAAACTATAAATGCTATAAGATTTGTTTAAACCAGAAATCACTTTATTAATATGAAAAAGATTGTTAATTACAATATTACACTCTTGCTATTGAGCATAATCCTAACACTAGGAACTAGAATCCAAACCTCATTCCTTTCGAATTGGTTTAGCTCTTCTTGCATGGCAAGAACCCAAAACTCATCATTTAGAGCTTCATCAATTTTTTTGATTTCTATTTGAGAGGTGTAACAAGTAAAGCTAATAAGATTAGCTATTTCCCTTTTAGGCCTAACACCTTCATTCACATCTCCAATTAAATCATCTTTGTTATGGAGTCTTCTAACCCATGGAGCGGGTTCATTATAGTCCAAGTGAGGAACTCTATCAAGTGGTTGAGTGACCTTTTTATCTAGGTTAGGTGTCTCAACATTAGGAGTCACCACAACCTTCTCCAAGGGAGAGTCATCAACTCTAGTAATCTCCTCCTCATGGTCAATAGTTTTGAGCCTTTCATCATCAAATACAACATTAGATGATTCCATAACGCTTCGAGTCTTCAAATTAAAAACTCTATATGCTCTACTATTTAAGGCATAGCCAATAAAGATACCCTCATCACTCTTGGCATCAAATTTGCCAAGTTGATCTCGGTCATTTAAAATGTAGCATTTGCTTCCAAATGTGTGGAAGTAGCTAACATTTGACCTTTAACCTTTCCATAACTCATAGGAGGTATTCCTAGTTCCGGGCCTTAGGAAAACTCTATTTCCTATATAGCAAGCCGTGTTAACATCTTCGGCCCATAGATTCCTAGGCACATTGTTGCTAAGCAACATCACACGGGCCATCTCTTGAAGGACCCTATTTTTCCTCTCAACAACTCCATTTTGTTGAGGTGTCCTAGGAGCCGAAAACTCATGGGAGATACCTATACTTTCACAATAGGTTTCAAAAGAAGCATTCTCAAATTCCCTCCCATGATCACTTCTAATCCGTTTTTTTGCTTTTAGTATTAGAATTCATTTCATTTTGAAGTTTAGTACAAAGCATTTTAAGCTTATCAAAAGTTTCGGATTTTTCTCTAAGAAAGTATGTCCATGTGAACCTAGAGAAATCATCTATACAAAAAAAAAATGTTTCTCTTTCCACCCAAGCTCTCGGTTTGCATAGGACCCATAAGATCCATGTGGAGAAGCTCTAGGGTGCTCCTTGGTAGAGAGATACTTGCCCTTTTTGTGCATGCTTTTAGTTTGTTTTCCTTGTTGACAAGGTCCACAAACACCATTGGCTTTCTTCCCAAGCTTGGGGAGGCCACGCACACATTCAAACTTTCCAAAGATTTGTAGATCCCGAAAGTTCATGTGGCCAAGTCTTTCATGCCACAACTCAATTTGCTCATCCTTGGACACATTGTTTGAGACTATTCTATCTTCAAGATAATAGCAATTTTCGCTAGATTTCATACCTTTCAACAAGGTTTATCCATCGGTCTTTAGGATAGAGCAATTATCTTTGCTAAACAAGACGGAATATCCTTCATCACTTAGATGAGAAATGCTAATCAAATTGGCTTTCAAGCCATCAACAAATAAAGCATTGGATAAGGAGGGTAAGCTGGGAACGGAAATGGTTCCTTTCCCTATGACTCTCTTTTTGGATCCATCACCAAAGGTGACACATCCTCCTTCCTCCATAACAAGAGTCTCAAAGAAACTCTTGTTTCCCATCATGTGCCTAGAGCACCCACTATCCAAGTACCACATGTTAGAAGAATTAGCCTTTAAGGCAATTTGAGCAACATGGCAAACAATTTCATTCTTTCTAACCCATTTAAGAACAACATTTTCTTTCTTAATGGTCTTTGGTACATGGGCTCTAGATGTCCTAGAATCATGCAAATTAATCTTCTCATTCCTAGGAACATGCATCATGGCTCTATTCTTTCTCTTTTCAATCATGCTTCTAGTTTTGCACATTTTAATATAACGAAAGCACCTTGGTCTAATATGACCATCAAAACCATAAAAGTGACAAATATGAATGAAATAGGGAGTCATACCTTGTCCTTGTGCTTCCATGGGAGCATTCCCTTGTCTTTGTGGTTGAGAAGGTTTAGCACCACCTTCACTTGTGCACTTTTTGAACTTTGTCCTAGATCTATTTTCTTCCTAGGAGTGTGCACCAGTGAAGCTTCTATGTTGCCCAAGCCCTTAACAAACACGGTCTTCTTAGAGGAGGAGGTCTCTTGACTTTCTTCAAACCCAAGACCTCTCTTGTCACATGGACTCTTTCCAACACCAAGTATGTGATCTAACTTTTTGGTGCTAGAGTCCATCCTAATAAGTGACTTCTTAGCTTCATCAAGCTCCCTCTTCAACGCTTCTTCATTCCTTTTAGATAAAGCTAACTCCTCTCTTAGCTTATCTTCTCTCTTCTTAAGTCTCTCCACTTCTTCACTTAAGTGGTCATTATGAGATGAAAGCTCAAGATTTTCTTCTCTCAACATCTTGATCTTCTTAGTGGTTTTCATCTCTAAGCCTCTAAACTCCTTAAGGTATTCAACTAACACCTCTTTCTCCACATATCCATTTGTGGAGTTAGAGTCGGAGTCATCTTCACTAGAGTCACTTTCCCTTTGACTCTTTTCCTCTTTTTCACTACTACTTTTGCTCTTGTAAGAGGAGGCAAAAGCTAGGAAGTTAGCCATGATGTCTTCATTATCTGAAGACTCATCTTCTTCATTGGAGTCATCACTACTTCCACTCCAAGTGGCGGCCATCACTTTTTCCTTTTTCTTTTCCTTGTGATTTGCACATTCAGGAACAAAGTGACCTATCCTGCCACACTCAAAGCAACTGACCCATTTCCTTTCGGTTCTCTCTTGCCTTGGTTCAAACTTCTTGAAAGGACCATTTTTCTTCAAGTCTTGGCCTCTCAAACCAAATCCTTTCTTCCTGAATTTCATAACCTTATTGAACCTTTTTCACAAATAAGGCCATGTCTTCATCCGAGTTATTATTTTCCTCATTTTCATCCTTAGATGATTTTAAAGCAATGATATGAACCTCACCAAGAGTAGTGAGACCTGGAACCAATATATGGTAATGAAGGATCGTTTTCTAATTCAAGTTTACAAATAAAAAAAATAAAAAGGACCGCGACCCATTATCTATATGGAGATAAGAACCAACGGTATCAAGAAGGTTGTAGACGCCACACTCAAGACCAAGAAGAAGGTGAGTGATAAGTCAAGTTTGAACGCCACAAGGTATAACCCTTGATAAGTTCATAGTTCAATGAAGAACCAAGAGAAAATGTTCTCTCAAATAATATTATTCCATTCAAAGTCTGCCGAATAATACATCATTGAGTCCCTTAAATACTAAAATATCTAAGACCTAAAAGGTAACAAATATTCGGAAATTAATGCCTTACAATCAGGAAAATAAATGGGCAATTAATGCCTTACAATCAGGAAAGAAATTAAAGATTAAAATATGCAATTAGTTGACTTGCTCCTTATTTGGAAAGCTAAATTTTGGAAACAAATCAGCCCCTTACTTTAGGAAACAAATCGGCTCATTATTCTTTGGAAATTAAAAAGGAAAAAACTAAAGGCTAATTGGCACAAATGCCCCCTGAACTCTTCACAAAGTTGCACTGTGCCCCCTAAACTTTTTTTTTCGGCACTAAACCCCCTGAACTCTCATAAATTTGCAATCGCTGAAGGAATCTACCCCCTGGTGAGGGGGCAAATTCCTTTAGCGATCGCCAAATTACAAGAGTTCAGGGGGTTTAATGGCGAAAAAAAAAGTTCAGGGGGTAAGGTGCAAATTCGGGTATAGTTCAGGGGGTATTCTTGCCAATTAGCCAAAACTAAAAATTGAAACTTCTCTAACCCTAACTTGTACCACACGCCCAAGCCCTAGCTTGGTCTTTATGTGGGCCGAACTTGGACTTCAACAAATCATATCAGCCCATTAAATGTTTCATTGATCCTCTTAGCCCCTTGTAATTGGCCCAGCTGCAACATAGAATGGATCCTTTGGTGATGCTTCTTGATTCTCATCAAGCAATTCGTTTAAGCTTTTTAGGAGTAGAGCTAGGACCCTTCCTAGACACATAGGCGATGAGTCTTCCTATAACCTTGCTCGGCTTCATATCCTTATAACCACTATTTTCTTCTAAAGCTGTCACCTTAGACTCAAACCTATCGGGTAGGAATCTCATAATTTTTTGTTTAATCCTCCTATCCGAATAAGGATCACCAAGTTGATGACTTTGGTTGACTATGTCCATCAACTTGATCTCGAAGTCGTTGAAGCACTCATTCTCCTCCATCTTGAGCATTTCAAATTGAGTTTGGAGAACTTGGAGCTTGGAGTCCTTCACAACTTCGGTTCCCTCATGTGCAACTTCTAGGATTGTCCATGCCTCCTTAGCAATCCTAGTATTTTGAATCAACTTGTATTGATTCTCATCCATTGCACATAGGATGGCATGCATTGGCTTCCTATTCCATTTTGAAGCCTCAAACTCTTGTGCACTCCATTGTGCCTTAGGCTTCAAAACTTCTTCTCCTCCACTTATGGGAATCATCATGGGAAGATCATATCCATCTTCAACTGCCATCCACACACGGTCATGAATTTGGCATATGTAGGATTCCATCTTCCCCTTCCATGATGAGTAATTCAAGCCAGTGAGAAGAGGAGGATGCGTGCCAGAAGCTCCCTCATTGTTGCCACCGTTTCCACTCATTGTGTATGTGAATGAAATGAAATGAATGCAAAATGTATGAATGAACAAAGATCACACAAATGCAAAACACACCAAAATGAGCAAGGATTACCTAAGTATATCTAAGAACCCGCTCTGATACTAATTAAAACAAATTACGGTGTGTTCAATATTAATCTAGAGGGGGGGTGAATAGATTTTATCCGATTTTACCCAATTTTCGTTAATAGGCAAGATTACGAAAATACCCCTAATAGTTTATACAAATATAGCAAGTGTAATATAGTGCGGAAATATTAAATGACACTTGATATTTACGTGGAAACCCTCACGGGAAAAACCACGGGCTAATAAGTGAGCCACACTCGAGCCTCGAATCCACTAAATGTGAGAAAGATTACAACCTAATCCCGGAAGTAATCACACACCTACCTAATCCCGGTATGAGTGAACCTAGTCCTAATGCTTGTGATTTATGCAACCTAATCTCGGAAGCAACATAAGACTTAGTTCTCAATGAAGAGAATGCAACCTAAGTGAATATGTGAAATACTCAACATGCAACAAGAGCAAGGCAACTCTATATGCTTATTTAGAATGATGATATATCAATGAAATCAATCCTAGATATCAAAAGCTAAATGACATATCATAAAGCTTAGCTAATCAAGATTAAGCAAAACCTATGATATGAACCTCACCAAGAGTAGTGAGACCCGGAACCAAGATATGGCAACGAAGGATCGTTTTCTAATTCAAGTTTATAAAAATAAAGAAAATAAAAGGACCGCGACCCGTTATCTATAAAGAGATAAGAACCAACGGGTATCAAGAAGGTTGTAGACGCCACACTCAAGAACAAGAAAGAAGGTGAGTGATAAGTCAAGTTTGAACGCCACAAGGTATAACCCTTGATAAATTCATAGTTCAATGAAGAACCAGGAGAAAACGTTCTCTCAAATAATATTATTCCATTCAAAGTCTACTGAATAATACATCAATGAGTCCCTTAAATACTAAACTATCTAAGACCTAAAAGGGAACAAATATTCGGCAATTAATGCCTTACAATCAGGAAAGAAAATAAAAACTAAAACAAGCAACTAATTGACTTGCTCCATATTTGGAAGGCTAACATTAGGAAGTAAATCAGCCCCATAATTTGGGAAACAAATCAACCATTATTCTTTGCAAACTAAAAAGGAAAAAAAAAACTGAAATTGAATCTTCTCTAACCCTAACTTGTACCACACACAAGTATGCTGAAATTAGGACTCCTCCAACCACACGGAATTAAGCTGAAATTCGGACTCCTCAGCTCAAGTCTTCGCGCAACAAGCTAGATGTCCAAATTCGGGCTTGTTGTGATCTGTTACGGAGGACGGAGTCTTCATAACATCTGTAGCCCTCGTCTTGGGCTTTCCGAAAACATATTATAATAGACAATCCGACTCTATATACCTTCTGTAGAGTCCCACGAAGTTCTGCCTGGCGTCCAGCTCTTGTCCAGCTCGAGTCTTCGCGTAATAAGATAGATGGCCGATTTTGGGCCTGTTGCAATCTGTTACGGATGATGGAATATTCATAACATCTGTAGGGATCGTCTTGGGCTTTCCAGAAACATATTATAATAGATGATCCGACCCGATATTCCCTCTGTAGAGGTCTACAAAGTTTAGCCCGGATTTGGTCTTCATGTGGGCCGAACTTGTAATTCAGCAACTCAGAATCAATTATCATTAAATGTTTCTTTGAACCTCTTGGCCCTTGCAATTGGGGAACATGCAATTGAGCCTTTGGTGATGCTTCTTGATTCTCATCAACCTAGATAGCTATCACAATACAATATTCAATCATATTCATCACAAACAATCTCTATCTTGTATTTAGCATATGAACATAAAACATACAAGTAAGTAAAGAGATTTCTTGATAAGAAAGAAACTAAAATTAGATGAAGTTAGTCAAAATCTTACCAAGCAAGTTGTGATGATGCAGAGCTATGCATGAATGATCCTAGATGAACTTAATGAATCAAATGAAAAGCTTTGAGTGTTTAAAAGTGAGTTCTTGATGATTTTTCTCTCAAGTGTTTCTCTTTTTGCTTTAGGGTTCTAAGGAGTCAAAGAACTAACTCAAAGAAATGAGAAAGCATGATATTTATAGGCATCAAGAACAGGGCATGTGAAAAGACAAGTTTACCCTTGAAAACGCACGATCGGCGATTTCATTCGGCGGCTAGGCCATCGATCACGACCGTCGAATTGGCCCCGAGAGAAACAAGGGAGCAACAGCGGTTTCATTTTGCGGTTTCGAAACCACTGATCTAACCGCAGAATAAACCCGAGAGATTAAAATCAATCAGGTATGAACGGCGGTTTCAAATCGACAGTCGGGGCCGCTGATCTAACCGCAAAATCAGACCAGAGACCTCTGGTCCAAAACTGCGGTTTCATTCGACGGTCAAAGCCGCCGATCTAACCGTCGATTCACCAAAAGTGGTGAATCCAAGGCGAAACCAAGGCACTCTCCGGGAGCGGTCTTCGCGCAACACCAAGCACACTTATGTGCAAGTGCGGACGTTTCCAAACATCTACAGAAAATGAATTACAAGACACAAACACACAACAAGATACAATTCATAAAAGTGTATGTGTGAAAGTGACATGTGAAGAGAATGCACACATATTAAAATATGCTAAGTGAGTGTGTGCTACTAAATATCTTCAATGAAAAACTAAGCACAAGAGATATACCTTCAGTGTGCTTATCACCTTGAGGTCTTGAGGGCATTAAGCTTGATCCTTAAACACCTAAAACTACCCTTACAAGTCCAACCCCAACATGTGGTTTGTCTACAAAATAAGCCAATCAATATGAGAATCCTTACAGGATCCATCTAGCAAGGTAGTCGTTCTATCAGGTTAACCTCCGCTCCTTTGGCTATGTTGGGTTAGGGTATCAATTGGATTGGTACCCCTGTAGGCAATGCTTGTCCTCCGGCTGAAGCAATCTTAGCTAGAACATCTACTCGATGATTCTTCTCTTGAGGAATCTGTTCCATCTTCATACCCTTGAATCTTGTTACTGCTTCTTAGACTTTTTTGAGGCATACTACCATGTTGTCACCCTTCGCCTGGTACACACCAGATACTTTGTTGATTATAAGCTGGGAATCACTTCTAACCAAGAGGAAATCTGCCCCCAATTCTTTAACAACTTTCATCCCTACTAACAAGGCTTCATACTCCACCTCTTTATAGGTGGCTCTAAACTCAAACCTGAAACAATGGCTGCATTTGATCCCTTTAGGATCGGTAAGGATGATCTCGACTGCACAGCTTGCTTGATTTGATGCTCCATCCGTATACAGTATCCATGCCTTACAATCAGTGGACCATTCCGAGGATTCTGGTTCCAGGCTCGGGAATGCAGTGGTATTCGAATTAGAGGTCATGTTGAATTCTACTATAAAGTCAACCAATGCCTAAGCCTTGATTGATGTTCTTGCCTTGTATTTTATATCATACTAGGTGAGCTCTAGGGCCAATAGGACCAGTCTGCCTGATACGTCTGGCCTCTGGAGGAACTATCTTAGTGGTTGATCAGTTACTACTGTAATTGTGTGAGCTTAAAAATAAGGCCGAGCTTTCTAGCTATAGTCACTAGTGCATAGACCAGCTTTTCTAGGCGGGTATAATTTTTCTCAAACTTGGTTAGAGCACGGCTCGTATAGTAGATCAGTCTTTGGACCTCGTCACTACATTCTTTCACCAAGGCTCCACTGGTTGCGATTTCTGATACTACAAAGTAAAGTTGTAGCTCTTCTCTTGAAAGGGGTTTCACTAGCAAAGGCGGGCTAGCAAGATATTTCTTCAAAGACTAGAAGGCCTGGTCACTTTCTTAATCCCACTTCATCTTTTTAACCTGCTTAATAATTTTAAAGAAGGGTAAACACTTATCATTGGATCGGGATATGAAGCGGTTTAATGCTACTATCTTGCCCGTCAATCCTTGTGCTTGCTGAAGAGTAGCAAGGGATTCAAGATCCATGATTGCCTTGATTTTTTCAGGGTTGGCCTCAATTCCTCTCTCGTGTACCATGAACCCAAGAAACTTTTCTTCTGCTACCCCGAAAGCACACTTAGCCGGATTCAATCTCATCTGGTTTTCCCTTATTTTTTGGAAGGTCTGGCGTAAATCTTCTAGGTGTTGGTCATGTTGGGGTTTTTGCCTTAAAACTTGTAATTTATAAATGTGAATTAAACATAAATAAAAGAAGTAGTTTATTCATTCAAATTATCTCATACATTTATAATAACATGTGTACTTAACATCCAAGATTGCCGGATGTATTTTCAAACTGAGTATATGAATGTCATATACAGATGGATTCAGTTTGAAATGAGCAATCTAAAGAGTCCGTATATAACAAATAAAGCTGGGTACTTTATTTGTGGTCAATCTACAGCTGCGGTCCATTCCGTAATGTACGGTGATCTTATCCTAGATCATTCATATGGAGATATGAGAATGGAGGCACCTTGTATGATGTGATCATATAGGACTGGGCCATGATCTATATGAATCTCTCACCAAGATCCGTTACATGATGAGATTCATATATATCAACAAATAATGGCTATATGTGGGTGATCTTAATCCTGAGTGTCTTGTCGACTCCTTCAGGTTAGATCGTAGTCTTTGATATACCATGGGTGAGATCGGAGTTGCATTCCTGATCAATATGCTCCGTATGTTGGGATCGCGGTTTGGCTTGTGGCTGGGAAGGTTTGCACACAATAGTGGAATCCACTCCTTCTTGTGAGAAGTAGATAGTAGTTCCCTTAAGGGTTGATTCGGTGCTCTTCTAATTCCGTAAGGAATGTAGGATTTATTGTTCATTAGAGAATCAATGGTACTTAATGGAAATATATAATTAGAGGGTATAACGGACATTATGACCCAGCTCTAATTATGAACTACCTATGGAGGATTATACCATATGTAATAGCTATATCGATAGACACCAATAGTTATTGGTTTGTGTAAAAATGTCTACAGTTGAGAGAGTGCAACTTCGGGTTTTTAGTGGAATAACACCGAAGTTAATAATCATGAAATATTAATTAAAGAGTTTAATTAATTATTTCTAAGGATTATTGGAGCTCAAAATACTGTGGGTCCATTAGGTCCCCTTGCTAGCCCGATCGATTTAGGTAACAAGGGTCACGGTTAATTAATTGGATTGTCCAATTAATTGTGTTACGAAAGTGACACGTATCTATTCGGGAATTAATTGGATAATGAGATTATTTAATTAATGAATAATGGTGATTAAATAAATTAAAAAATAGTGAATAGTGGTCGTTGCTACAGTGACTCCGCCGCTACTACAGTTTTGTCAATGCTACAGTGCCGCTACAGTTTTGGGCCGCTACAGTATTTCCGTCATTGCTATAGTGTCGATACAGTGTTTTGTTGCTGCTACAGTGTTTCCGCTACAGTTTCAGTGACTCCGCCGCTCCTACAGTAATTCCATCGCTGCTACAGTTCCATCAATGCTACAGTGTTTCCGCTACAGTATTGGTGCCGCTACAGTGTTTCTGCTACAGTATTTGTTGCTGCTACAGTGTTTCCGCTACAGTTCAGTCACTATTACAGTCCGCTACAGTGATTCGCTACAGGATTCCTCTACAGTATCTCGCTACAGTGATTTTGATACAGGATCCGCTACAGTGATTTTCTACAGTATTTGATGGATCCTATGTGCATGGAGGTCGCTTTGTCTCTTTCATCTCCGGTGGCAGTGTCTTCCACCTCGAATAGTCTGGTTGGTCTGAGTACGGTGAGTGGAGTGAATTCCTCTTCTCGTGTTGTTCCTCTTGCATCTGGTGGGGTGTGTTCATTGGTTGGTGAGTTGATTCCTTCTCAGCCTGAGGGGGATGTTTCGATGATCGTTTCGGATTCTATTACAGGTCTTATTCAGAGTCCAGGGCCCAGGGTGGTAAGTCTTTTGCGGGTCTTTTCAAATCTTCTCCTGTTGAGACTTTACCGGTGCCATCAGTTCCCTCTAAGAAGGTGGGGTATGTTTCTGTTTTGGTGGATCCGATTGCTTATCAGGCTCGTCTTGAGTTGTGTAAGAATGCTCTTATTGGTCGTGTGGTGCTTTCCAGTGGTGAGCGGCCTTGGAAGCTTGTGGATCTCAAGGTAAGACTTAGCAAGCATTGGATGCTAAATTCCGATTGGCGACTTATCTCTCTAGGGAGAGAATATTATCAGATTCTTTTGAAGTCTCATGCTGAGAAGACTTATGTTTGGGGGTTAGGTTCAGTTCATCTGAAACCAGGTATTCTTCGCCTACAGCCTTGGGTCCCGGATTTTAACCCATTGCTACAGAAGTCCACCAATGCTTAGGTTTGGGTTAGGCTCTTTGATTTATGGTGGGAATACTGGCATCCAAAAATTATTTCTGACTTGGCTAGAGGGATTGGGGTGCCATTGCGGTTGGACAAGGCTACTAGTGATAGGGATTTTGGTCATTATGCTAGAGTTCTAGTTGATGTGGATGTGTCATCAGTGCTGCCTACTTCAGTGTTGCTAGAGAGGGATGAATTTCATAGTTCTTTTATAGCTGTTGAGTATGAGAATCTCCCAATTTTTTGCTCTACTTGCTCTTCTATAGGTCATTTGCCTAGTTCTTGTCGTTGGAACAAGTCTTCTAAGGTTCCTCTAACTAGTTCTGCAAAATCAACCCAGGATATAGCGGGGGATTCTAAAGTTTTTGGAGCTGATGGTTTTCAGCCTGTTCGGACCTGTTCTTCTAAATCAGTTTATCACCCTGTTATTGCACCTCAGGAGGAGGTCTCGTTATCCAATGTTTTTACAGCTATTCATCAGGATATAGGTGGTCAAGATTCAGTGGTTGTCCATACTTCAGTAGGGTCTAATTTGATTTCAGGATCCATTCCGTCCACTAGTTTGGTTCTTTCTTCGGATCCATCTTCGTCTACCGTGTCAGCTATTTCTGAAGTGGTTTCGAGTTCGTTTCCTCCAATGATTTCCCAGGAATTGCAGATTTACAAGGGTTCAAGATTTGATTATGAGGGCACTGATTCAGTTCTGGTTTCTAGTTCTTCGGTTGTTAATCCTTCTATTAGTTCTATCAGTTCGACTGTAGGGGTGATACATGATGCTAAGACTGTTGTTCAGGGTTCTTCGTTGGTCAATCAGGTTCGTCCTATGGTCTCTACCATTTTATCTAGGTCATCTTCTCGTCCGGGTCAGACAGCTCATCGGTAAGTTAGGGTTCATGAGGTTTCAGGCAATCAATCATCTGAGGAGGCGGTTGTGTCTCACTGTGGATCAGAGTAGTGATGGATCTGGTTTTTCTTGTTCTTCGTTTGTGGTTCCTAGGGTGCTTATTCGGACCTCGGGTCCGTTGTCAGAATCTCAGGCCGAGCTTCGTCTCATCCCAAATTCTTCATGGGCTTCCCAAATGGAGGAGGGTGAGTTTGCTGATGATGAGATTGCTCAGAGAGCTTTGAGGGTTGAGCATAGGCTGGCTTCTTTAAAGTCCGAATATCAGGCTCCTTCGACGGTTTCTGATGATTAATGTTCTCTTTTGGAACTGTCGTGGGATCCGAGGCGAGCCCACGAAGCGGGTACTTAGAGAGTTATGTAGTTTACATAGACCTACTTTGGTTTGTATTGCAGAGCCTATGGTTGATTTTTCCTCTATCTCTTCAGGTTTCTGGTCTTCTCTCGATCTTCGTTTGGTGGGCATCAATGATAGGGGTGGGTTGATTCCAACTATTTGGGTTTTCGCTTGTGTTTCTTTTCCTGAGGTTCAGATAGTTCATTGTCATGAGCAACATCTTACTGTTTCACTTTCGATCGGTTCTCGGGTGCATTGGTACACTTTTGTTTATGCAAGCACTTCTACAGTGGTTTGTAGGTCTCTTTGGCAGTCTCTTCGTGATATGGTTAGTTTGGTTTCTTCTTCCTGGTTGGTTGTTGGGGATTTTAATGCGGTTCTGGGTGCTCATGAGGCTTTGGGTTCTCGTTCTCCTGCCCGTGGTTCTTGTGAGGATTTCAGGTCGATGATTGAGGATTGTGATTTGGTTGGTATTCGTTCTCAGGGTGCCCGTTTCACTTGGGTTAGAGGTCGCAGTAACAGCACTAGAGTTGAGAGACGATTAGATAGAGTTTTGGTTTCTGATGGTTGCATTTCCTGTTGGCGGGAAATTTCGTGTGTGGCTCTTCCCCGTATCTGTTCAGATCACTGCCCGTTGTTGGTTCGGTTGTCAGATTTTGAGGTTTCTAGTCATAGACCGTTTCGGTTTCAGAGCATGTGGTTAGAGCATCCTGATTTTATAGCTATTGTTCGTAGGATTTGGAGATCTCATGTTGTGGGTAGGCCTCCTCAGGTTGTTATCTATAAGTTGAGAAGCTTGAAGAAGGCTCTCAAGTCTTGGAATTGGGAGGTTTTTGGTGATCTTAACTCTACAATTGCTGGGAAGTGTGCGGAGCTTCATTCTATTCAGCTTGATTTGTCTAACCGGGGTTTTTCAGATGATCTTTTTATGGCCGAGGCGAGTGTTCATTCTGAGCTAGATGTGTTGTTACGGAGACAGGAGTGGTTTTTTCGGGATCGGTCTAGAGTTAGGTGGCTTCGTGATGGGGATCGGAACACTTCATTCTTTCATGCCTCTATCAAACGTAGGCAGTATCGTAATGTTATTTCAGCCCTTTCGATTAATGGGGTTATCTCGGAGGATCGGCCTACCATCAGGGATCATATCATTAGTTATTATTCTGACCTTTTTTCCTCGGATGTTTCTCAAGTTGGAAGAGATTTATCTATTGTAGATGATGTGATTCCTTCCTTGATAACTGTCGTAGAGAACGTTTTCTTGGCTAGCGTTCCATCTGCAGATGAAATTCACGATGCAGTCTTTGCTATGGATGCTGCTTCTGCCCCTGGGCCAGATGGGTTTTCTGGTATATTTTATCAAAGATGTTGGGATGTTGTAGGTAGTGACGTGGTCCTTGCTGTACAGGATTTTTTCATCACTGGAGTTCTTTTCCCGGGTCTCAATTCCAGTTTCATTATTCTTCTTCCGAAGCTGAGGGAATCCATTTCGGTTGATCAGTTTCGTCTGATTGTTCTTAGCAACTTTCTATTTAAAATTTCTTCAAAGATTTTGGCTGATCGTTTAGCTCGTGTTGCCTCTAGGATTATTTCTCCTCAGCAGTTCGGTTTCATTCGAGACCGGCATATCGAGGATTGTATTGCTTTGGCTTCTGACTGTGTGAATGTGTTGCAAAAGAAGTGCTATGGGGGTAACTTGGCCATGAAGATTGATATCCGTAAGGCTTTTGACACCCTGGATTGGTCTTTCCTTTGCAGAGTGCTTCAGGCTTTTGGGTTCTCTTCTGTTTTTGTGGATTGGATGGACAGTATTCTTCGTTCGTCTAGGCTTTCAGTTCTTTTGAATGGGGTCCCAAAGGGATATTTCGGCTGCTCTAGAGGGGTTCGTCAGGGAGATCTGCTCTCTCCGCTTTTGTTTGGTATTGCAGAGGACTTCCTTAGTAGATTATTAACGAGGTTGGTGGGTTCTTCTCAGATTCTGTCGATTTCTTCCCCAAGGGGTTTTTTGGCTCCAACTCATTTACTCTATGCAGATGATGTTTTGATCTTTTGCAGAGGCACTCAAAAGAATCTAAAGCATATCATGGGTGCTTTTGGCAATTATGGTGATATTTCAGGCCAATTGGTTAACTGGGGTAAGTCTTCGATTTATTTCGGATCTTCTATCTCCCCCTCTCGGATTGGTAGTTTGCAGTCTCTGGTTGGTATGCAGATTGGGCATCTTCCATTTTCTTATTTGGGAGTCCCTTTATTTCGGGGTAAGCCTCGAAAAGCAGTGCTACGCCCTATTGCGGATAAGATCTTGTCTAAATTCGCTAAATGGAAGGGCAAGTCTCTCTCTCTGGCCGGTCGTGCTACTCTGATCAGGTCAGTCATCACTGGTTCATTTGTGCACTCTTTCATGATTTACAAGTGGCCTTCTTCTTTACTGTCACTAATTAACCGCAAGTTGAGAAACTTTTTGTGGACCGGTTCCTGTGAGGAGACTAAGTTGGTTCGGGTTGCATGGGATCGTTGTTGTAGGCCTTACTCACAGGGTGGTCTTGGTCTGAAAGATATTGGGTTGCTGAATGACTCACTGTTGCGGAAATTCACCTGGAAGTTTATGACCTCTGATGGTTTTGCTTTCTCTTTTCTTCGGGAGAGGTATCTCAGGCATTTGCAGAAGCCTCATGGAGGGTATGTCACCTTCTCGATTTGGTCTTCTCTTCGGTCTAATTATAGTTCCCTTCTTAAGGAAGGTATTTGGCTGATTGGCGAGAATTCTCAGAGGGACTTTTGGCGGGATAATTGGTTGGGGGTTCCCATTGTGGACCTTTTAGGGATTCCTGATTATTTAGCTAATCCGCTCCGAGCGAGGGTTTCGGATTTTATTCATCAGGGTAGATGGGTGCTAGACGATTGTTTCCGAGCTCGCTTCCCGGATCTGTGTTTTTGGATTGATCGTATTTCAATTTCTCCTGTTGTGGATTCTCTGGTTTGGGCTAATTCTCGGGATGGTCGTGTTTCTTGCAAGGCTGCTTAGTTTTTCCGTGATATTCCTCAGGTTGTTTGGTAGATAGATGTTTGGTCCCGTTTTATTCCCCCATCTCGCTTTGCTTTGACTTGGCGTTTGATGTTGAACAGGCTTCCTACTGAGGATTGTCTTTGCAGGTCTAGGTTCCAGTTGGCTTCTCGTTGCAGTATTTGTGGGGTTAGCAGTGAATCTGCAGATCATCTTTTTCTTCATTGTCCCCTGGCGGTTGCTCTTTGGGAGGCGGTTTTCTCGACTTTCCAGCGACGTGTCTCTACCGATACTTAGCAATCCTTCTTCTTGCAGGCCATGTCGGTTTCCTTTAGTGAATAGGTCAGGATTTTGTGGAAAGCGGCTATCCATGCAGTGATATAGGGGGTGTGGACTGCTCGTAATTAGTGTATCTTTGAAGGGAAGTCGGTGGATTTTAGATCTGTCCTTTCTTTGGTCTGGTGTGCCGTTTCAGAGGCTAATCGCCTAGAGATTGGTTGTATGCGTAACTGTATGGATGACCTTTTGATTCTTCGTCGATTTGGTCTTCAGGATCGCCCTTCTAAAGCCCCAGTTATCAAGAGTGTGGTTTGGTCGCCTCCGGCCCTCGGCTGGATCAAAGTGAATACTTATGGCGCTGCTTTGGGCTCTCTGGGGGTTGGTGGTTGTGGTGGTATCTTTCGGAACTGTAGAGCTTTTGTGAAGGGTTGCTTTGCTATTCCTCTTGGTCAGGTTTTCGCTTTTGAGGCTGAGCTTCTGGCGGCCTCATTGGCCATTAATTTTGCTTGGAAGTATGGGTGGCATCGTATCTGGCTTGAGAGCGATTCTTCTTATGTGGTTCAGCTTCTTTCTTCTCGTTCTGAGTTGGTTCCTTGGAGGGTTCGTCAGGCATGGCAGCGCTGCATCTTCCAAATCTCACATATGGATTTTCAGGTTTCACATATTTTTAGGGAGGGTAATCAAGTTGCAGATACGCTTTCTAAGCATGCTTTGGAGCTTCAGACAGATTCTTGGTGGTTCTCTGCCCCGCCATTATGTTCTTCTTTAGTTGGCAATGACTACATGGGCCGCGAGTCTTTTCGTTTTTCTTGATGTTTTCTTTTTCTTTTTGGTGTGGCCTATGTGCCTCTTTTTGTTTGGGGTTGTTTTCCCTGGCTCTTTGTGCTTTGTTGCTTTTTGTCAGTTTTTACTTTCTTTTATCTCTTCTATATACGGATACTGTCTAGGGGTTTTTCAGCAAAAAAAATAAATTGAATAATAAGATTATTTAATTATGTTGTTAATCACTAAATGGAGGATGTTAGTTGATATTTGATTTTCAATAAAATAAGATAATATGATTATTTTATTTTATTAAATTAAATATTTGAAATTGAATTTAAAATGTTTAAATTCAAAAATAAATGTTTAATTATCTTTTAAAAGATATGAGATATCTTTATAAAGATTTTTTTTTTAAATCAAATAGATTTGGTTTGTTTTTAAAGATATATGAGATATATTTTTAATTTAAAATAACAACCGAATGCTAATACATATATAGTCAACTTACACAATTATATATATATATATATAAGTGCATCAAGTTTTTGGATTTGAGGAATGCAAATTGTGTGTGAGTTAATTTTTGCAAAGGTTGCATAAAACAAAAAGAAGAGAAGAGAATGAGGGGTGCGGCCTAACTAGGAAAAAGAAAAAAAATAATATAAATTTTTTGTTTTAAAAGTTTGGTCACTGCATTCTATACACATAGCAAGCTGTTGCTTTCGTGTGTCTTTTCATCCTCCTTGTTCCTGAGTACTGTGACGCGCCCACACGCCGTTATCAATCCCGGGTCATAGCGAGGAAGATCTTCTGGTTCAAATCTGGGAGCAGATCGTATTAAAGTGTAGGAGCCTACAAACGTTGGTATGAAATAGTTTCTTCTCCTTCTTATTGATTTCGATTATTACTGTACAAATAGGTTTACTTAATGATTGCATAAAAAAAAATTTAAAACCTTTCCGCTGCACAATCTGTAACCCTGGGTACCAACAGGTCAGTCATCTGAGACTTGGTGATCATTTCGTATATGAATACTTCCTTAGACCTTCCTATTTGTTGCTTGAATAACTTGTTCACCAAACGCTGGTAAGTAGCTCCAGCATTTTTGAGACCGAATGGCATCACCTTGTATTAGTAGAGGCCTTGCCCAGTGATGAAGCTATTCTTGTCTTGATCAGCGAGGTGCATCATGATCTGGTTGTACCCCGAGAAAGCGTCCATGAAGCTTAGGAGCTTATTTCTTGCAGTGGAATCAATCAGTTGATCTATTTTAGGTAGAGGGAAGCTATCCTTCGGGCAAGCCCGGTTGAGGTCGGTGTAGTCCACGTGCATATGCCATTTCCTATTGGCTTTGGTTACTGTGGCCACATTGGCAATCCATTCGAGGTAGCTAGATTCTCTGATGAATCTAGATTTTAGAAGTTTATCTACCTCTTCCTGCACCACGACATTCTGCTTGGTGTTAAAATGCCTCCACTTTTGTTTGACTGGCTTGAAGGTCGCATCTACTGCCAACCTGTGAGCGGCTAAGTTCAGAGGGATATCTGGCATTTCATCATGACTCTAGGCAAAAATGTCATTGTATTCCTCAAGTAGCTTGATGAGGTCGTTTGTGTACTCAACAAAACTAGTATTAGTGTAGATTTTTGGTTGATTCTTGAAAACTCTTTTAAGCCACTTAATCCTTTATAAAATGTGATTTGATAGCAAAATAGTGAGCAAGTTCGTTCCACAGGGAAAGGAATGTTAATTAGATAGATTGACTAATCTTAGAGCAATAAAGTAAATCATATTTGTTGATAGATGTGTGGTTTCTAAAACCACAAATGCTAACTACTCAAATGAAAATACACAAAATATGTTATGAAAAATAGAATACTCAACACCTTGATAAGAATTGCGATAAAATCAATTAATGAGATAGCTAGGGAATAGTTTGATTAACAATTGAATGTGGGTAAGCTAACTAGCTTCATTAATGTACCAATCTCATTATGTTAACCACTTAGAGGCTTAGATTAGTGGGGTTGGTATACTCACCACTAATCTATCCTATCCAATGGGTTCTTAATCACACAAGGATTGTCAATCCACATATGAATATATAACAAATTACTCCACTCAAGATAGCAATCAACAAGTGATATACAAGTCAATTATAATGAATGGAATCTAATTAATTTGAATGAATAGAACACATAAGAGATTCATTACAAGCTAAGCTAAACCCACAACCAATTGATCCTCAAATCTATCCCCTAGATTAGGGGTTTAGTTACACATATTTACAATAAATGAAAAGAAGTAAATGATAAGGAAATAACCCTTGGGTCACCTTCTTTAAGCTTGATCCTTCTTCTCCTCTATGCTCCTAGATGCAAGGAATGGAGGTTGAGGAAATGTCTTGGAATGTGGGTGTTTTGGTGGAAAGTTACTAAGGATTTTGGTGGAGAAATGGTGGGATGAGGAATGATGTAGTGAAGTAATCAAGGTTTTGTGTTGAGGGTTGGATGGATTAGATGAGTTCAAGGAGAGAAATGGAGGATGAGGAATAGTGTGCCATGGATGATAGAGCTAGATCTAGATGTGTTCTCTGTATTTTTTTCTCTGATTTTTTCGATGCCTTTGAAGATGGAGGGACGATCTATTTATATGCACTCTTTGACTTGTACTGATAACTGCTTGATTCGCTGAGGTGGAGCCTTGGTCGCTATTTGGTCGCTATGGCAACCCTGGTGCGTAAAACGGTTAGAAGAGAAGGTCGCCATGAAAACCATCTTTCTCGCTATTTGGCAAGTGGCGACCATGAGCATTTTGTGTAGAGGTCGCCACTTGCACCTCTAGGTCGCCATGGCGACCATAAGTGGCGACCCTGCAAAAGTGAGGAGGTCGCCACTTGCAACATCAAGGTCGCCATGGCGACCCTAAGTGGCGACCATGCCTTGAGTGCACTAGGTCGCCATTTGCAAGGGAGTTCGCCATGGTGACCCCAAATGGCGACCTCAGCTGGTTGATTTGTGGACTTTCTATCGCCATGGCGCTCAAGTGGCGCCTAAGTGGCGACCTTCTGATGCCTTTGGAGAATCCTCTGTCGCCATGGCGCTCATGTAACGACCTTTTATGTCCAAGTGGCGAAAATGCCCTGTTCCTTCCCATTTGTGAGATATTTTCGCACAAGTCCTCCACCTTCATCTCAATTGCTTCTGAAACCTAATAAAACCAATTTTGGCTTGATCAGACCTTTTATGTCCAAGTGGCGAAAATGCCCTGTTCCTTCCCATTTGTGAGATATTTTCGCACAAGTCCTCCACCTTCATCTCAATTGCTTCTGAAACCTAATAAAACCTGAAACACTCCATTTAACAACATTAAACACAGGGAAATGCCCGAGAATCAAGCAAAAAGAATCAAAAATGTGGGCCAAAATCATACCAATTTTGGCTTGATCAAATACCCCCAAACCAATCTTTTGCTAGTCCTCGAGCAAAAACAATGACAAGCAAACCCCCAAAAACATGCATAGAGATATTTCAAAGGTTATCACTTCAAATGATCAATGTGCGAAGCTAAAATGAAGAGATTAAAACAGTTATGCCATGGTGAGAATTTAAACATGCAAAAGCATGTATAGTTAGGATTAAAAACGTGCCACCTTAGACATAATTGTATGCAATGCGATCTTACATTCAAAATGCCAAAGCTTCAAAGCAAAGGTGCTATTAGTTTAGAATGTAATTCGCTTTGATACTAAACCTTACCGGATTCTCTCTTCTTTTCTCCAAGACTCCTAGGTTCACTCAATATTGTACATGTGCAATATGAGTTCATGTTATGGCAACAAATTGATTGCACATGCTAATCATTAAAACGCAATTTCCTGAAAAGTGATCTCATGAATGGAATTGCAAGCCATGAATTAGAAAGAACATGCATCAACCAAATTGTACAAAATGGACAATCCTAAAGATCATGAAGGTCTTTTCTTTGGTTGTAATGGGGCCTAAGGTTATGCTGAAACAAAGAATGGAAAAATGGATATCAAGGAACCTAATGATTACATTAAGGCATACATTCTAATTCTTTAAGTTCCACAAGATTCACACATATTGTTCACACTTCAAGGTGTCCAGGCTCACAATTACACATGTGTATGCTACTCCTATTTTCAACTTGAGTAGTTCAATTACCTCTCTTTCTTTTCTAGGCCATTTGTGCCTAATTTCTTGATTCTCTTTTTCTTTTCTTTTCATGCTTTTCATCATTCATTCATTTTTTATATATATATATATATTTTTTATTTTTTTATTTTTTTTTTCTTTTCTCATTCTTTTCAAGCTTTTGTTTTCTTTTCCATTTTCAAACATCTCTTGCTTTGGAAGACTCTTGCACACATTCACATGCCTAGGTACACACCTTACATTTATGAATTCAAAATTTTACATTGATTTCCTAAGCCTTAGTGAATCATTTGGTCAAGGTAGGTCAATTATTATAAGGCTATAAGGTTCATGTAGATGTGGTTCATGAAAGAAAAGCTTCAAATGTGTTTGGCTTCAAAGGGGCTTTGGGAGCACACATATTCAAATTGGTTGGAAGTGTTTAGGCCAAAGAGGTTTTCACATGCATCGCCTAAAATCATTTCTAAAGATTTGTCCACTAAGCAAAATAAGGCATCCACAAGCAGACCAAAATATTTTATGGCAAACAACATTTAGTGCAAATGAGACCAAAACATGCTTGTATGAGTGTTTGAGAATGAGTGTTTAAAGAGTGAATGTTTACAACTCAACGTATGCTTTTTAAAGGCTGTGTTTGTGATCCTCACGGGAATCTCCACTATTAATTCTTAGCCTTCAAGCAAATTTGATCATTCACTCAACATTAAGAGAAAAAGATTAACGCATTTTGTTCAATGACACCCTAAGTGGCATGGTGTTAATCTAAACCAAACACTCTCAAACATGCACAATTCCTCACTACATCATGTAAAGAACAATCTCCTCAAGCAAAGCATGCTCAAATGTGGCAATATCGCAACAATTTTTCGAAAACTTTTGCACACAATTCTTTTGAAAACCAAGCATCATGGCGTTGCGCAAAAGTACCCCCAAACCTAAATTTGACATTGTCCTCAATGTTCAAGGGTGGTAAAAATAAAGACAACAAGCGCAACCCGATAAGTTTCAAGCAATAATCCAACAAGCAAAGGTAAAAACAAAATATTCCAATAGTCCAGCATATTGCCCTCCAAATCAATCATACACAAAATCCAAACAACACATATAACGATAAAGCACAAATGTCCTAAATCCACTACCAAAATCCAATTCACACCCTTATTCTATACGGAAACAAAATAAAGGCAACAATGAGAAATAATGATTAAAAGGAAAAAGAAATGCGAATAAGCATAAATCAACAAAAATATCCAACAAAATAATCCAAAAGTAAAAACATAAAACTAGCAATGTCCCAATAAAGTGATAGAAAATGCAAATGATGAAAAGATAAAACAAATCCTAGGAATGCTAGTAGGCCAACTACTCTGAATCATCCTCCTCATCCTACACTACTCTACCCTTCCCTTTCGGGTCCTTCTTTCTCTGCTCCCTAGCTAATGCTGCTCTCCTAGACTGCTCCTCTCTCCATTTCCTCTGTGCGGCTGCCTCATCAATAGGAGGACCTCCCACATAACGGGGCCCCTGATCAGTCAAGGAACGGGCCATGGCCTCCTCCAACTGTGCTGCCTCCTCAACAGCAGACTGTGCAGTCTGAAATACGAAGTCAGGCTCCTCTGTGCTATGTCCTGAAGGTGCAGTGGGGGTAGGTGGAATTACTGTGGCAGGCTTCTTCAGCCTCCTGACATAAGGGGTGAGCTTTAGATCATGGCGGAGGTCTGTAAAACCTGTGATCACTGTCTCACTCAAATCCTGAATAAGGTTTTCCAACCTCAGCTGCCTGTCCTCCAAGGCCTTCTGCCTTCCTTCAATATCAAGTTTATCGGCATGAAGGATATCAAAATCAACAGTCTGAGTCTTCCTAATGCGCTGTACACCATCTAGAATCCGAAGACCTAACGGCTGCCCATGATCATCACAAATATGAATCTCCTCCTCCTCATCATCATCGTCCTCCTCAGGGACCACCCTCTCAAATTCTTCCTTAACACTAGTGCCAGCCTCTGAACTCCGCACTCTCCTACGTTTCCCACCAGTAGGTATCTCCCCACGCTTAATCATCAAACGTCTCCAGGTGGTCAAGTACATATCTGACATGGGGGGCTTAAGTATGTCCCCGGAGATATCTACACCCGCCAACTTGCAGGCCTCTATGATCAAACAAGGGAAAGGGAGGATATCTGTCTCTAATTCATTCCTCCCAATCCGCTGAATCTCCATCTTCATGATAATTCCCACATCAATAAGCTGCCTCTCACTAATACTGTGTAGAATCCTGGCTGCCTCAAATAGAACAGTGGATCTATGTGAAACCGGTCTAAGGGAAGAGGTGAGGAAAATGTGCCAAAAGGCGTGCTCAATCTTCAAGTTTGACTGCCTGAGAGGGAACCTCTTCGCCATCCATATGGTCATAGGAGTGATGGTCATAGTGTTAGCAAATTCCACCAAATTCTTCACATACAAAGGATTTGTGGTGATTCCTTCCACCATCCTCTCACGTAACCCCTCAATTTCCAACAATGTCGTCCCAAAATAGATGTTAATGTCTGGTGCGTTCAAGTACACGGGAACCCCTCTCACTAGAATGGGACCACCCCTCATATACTCCCCCGGATTCATCCCCGCATAGAATTCTTTCACCAAACTCTCACTGTAATGTGGCGGAGTAGCTGCTAATCCTCCCCATCCCATGTCATTCACTGTTGTTGGGACAGGGGTATCCCTCAGATTCTCCAAATCAATGCCCCTCTCAGGCCACATTTTCTTCTCAGCAAATGTCTCCAATCTTTCATCAAAATTCCTATTTAGTTTGCATTCGGGGACTAATCTCCTCTTAGGAGTGGGGGTCTTGCTACCCTTGCCCCCTTGTTTGGAAATTTCATCTTCGGGGCCATTTTTCACACTCAAATTCGGGCTAAGCTTCCTGACAGAAATTCGGCAGCACAACGGCACTTCAATAACAATCCGGCACTCACCAAGTGCACCACAATCAACCAAAACCACTTCAATACTATCACAATCACTTCTATATGAATCAAACCACACAAAAATCCAATCCTAAGCACTAATCACTTCAAATCAAACTCAAAACCACCCTTAGTGATTCTAGATGCAATGTAGGAAGGATTTGATCAAAAGAATTGAAGAACTAGAGTGATTGCTTACCGGATTTGGAGATTACGTGCGTGCCACGGCTTTAGAATTGAGAGAATTTGAGAAGAGAGAGCTTTTGTTTGTGCGGCGTTATGTTTTGAGCAGCAACTTTATAAGTGAACGCCCTATGTCGCCATTTGTGACTCTCGGTCGCCATGGCGACCAAATGGCGACCAAGAAAATTTTTTCAAGTCTGCATGTGGTCGCCATTTGCACAAGTAAGGTCACTATGACGACCAAATGGCGACCATACCTGATATGTAAAGGTCGCCATTTGCAACATGTTGTCACCATGGCGACCATGTAAGTGGCGACCTCTGTATTCTTCTTGTAAGTGAGGTCGTCATTTGCATGCAAATAGCGACCAAATGGCGACCCTTACTTGAGGTCCTCTTCTGAATGTATTTTCATCACCTGCAATGAAACAAAATCCACAGATAAGCTCATATTTCAAACCATTATCAAGAATAGGACACTTATTCAGAAAAACAAAACAAACCAAAAGAAATACACACGAAATGCAAAAATTAAAACACAAAGATTTTTATTCTTGGCATGAAATGTAAAAACCAAATGTAAATCCTACTATCGCATCCTATCATGCGAAATGGAATCATGATGCTCGTCACCCAAATCAACCACATTATAGCTCATTTTCTTTTTGACTACCCAAATTGGACCCATAGACTCATCCCGGCTTTGATCTATCAAATCCTTCCTAACCCAAATTTTCTTTACATGGTTAGATCTCATTCTTGGTCTATTTTTCTCATGGTTAACATGCCTCAAAAATTCAAAGCACCTAGACTTTACATGACCCCTTTTATGACAAAAATAGCAAGTTAAAGGATATGAAGGAAATCTTCCCTTTTGCATTGGAGGGTTAGGCCTTGAGGGACCGTTCTTGGTGAGTTCCTTGATGGCTTGATCCATCCGATCTATCTCCACCAAATAATCACACTCCTTCACCTTAGCAATCTTCAAAGATGTCTCCCTCTTGCTCAATTCCTCCTTCAACTCCTCAATTGCCTTGTTCTTGGCATCCACACTCATGAGGGTCTTTCTCATCTTTCTTGAGGATTCTTCCTCAAATTCTTCGGTGAGTTTAGCCAAATCCCCAAGCTCTTTTACCATCACCTCATTCTCTATGGTGAGAGCCACATTTATCTTTTTGAGTTTATGGTTCCGTCTTGCTAAATCATCAAGCTTCTTCTCTAAGGCATCTTTCTCCGCCTTAAGAACCTCCACTTCAAGCATGAGCTCTTGGTTAGAATTCTTGAGCCCTTCAATCTCAGAGTCACCAATGCTCTCAACGTCGTCCTCTTGACTACTCTTTTCAAACAATTGCACCAATTCACATACTTTTCCACCCGTTGACCTTGGTGGTTGCACCTCAACCACATAACAACTCTCAATGCTTTTTAGGTCATCATTGCATATGGTTATGTCAATCTCAAGTTCTTTCTCAAATGCATGCATACAAACTTTCCTCTTGCAAACATCGATCTTCATTTGAGCGGTAGCCATGAATGGTCTACCAAGGAGAACTTGCCACTCTCTAACATCTTTTGACTTGTCACCAATGTCTAGAACTACAAAATCCGTTAACACCACTACTCCTTCAATGACAATTGGGACATCCTTTATTTCACCACTCGATGAAAGTGAGGTTTGATCTGCTAGCATAAGCTTCTTCCCGGTTGGCTTCAATCCTACCAAACCCAACTTCACATAAGTAGATAGGGGCATCATACTCACACTTGCTCCTAAATCTAGTACTCCTTTAAGCACTCCACTCTCTCCTATTGATATAGGAATCACAAAACTACCCGGATCTTCTACTTTCCGAACATATGTTTCTTCAAACAACATAGCTTCATCCCTAGCTCCATCCTTCTTGACAAAGTTTCCCTCCTTAGCTTGCTCGGTGTGGCTAGGAAACTTCCCCTTTTCTTGCTTTTGTAGGGCTTCGGCAATCTGCCCCATTTGGGTTTCCAATTTCCAGAAAGATGCTTCTAGATTGCCAAACCTTTGGCCACTAGCTTGCATGAAACTTGTCAAGGTATTCTCGGCTCTTTGGAAACCTTGCATCATACCTCTCATCTCTTCATCAATGTTTCGGCGAGGTTTATACGAGCTAGCTTGAGCATTGTTGTTGTTGTTCCATTGGTTTCCTCCCCATTGGTTTCCTCCTTGTGGTAATCCTCCTTGTGTTTGATTTTGACGGTAACCCCCTTGTGAGCTACCTCCTTGGTTGTACACTCCTTGTTGATTTTGACGATAACCCCCTTGTGAGCTACCTCCTTGGTTGTACACCCCTTGTTGTTGACTTCCTTGTTGTTGATTTCTTGGCGGTGGGTTTAAAATGTTGTTGTTGTTTGACCAAGAGAGGTTTGGGTGATTCCTCCATAGTTGAGCATGGTTGTTGAAATATGAGTTGTTTCCTTGTCCTTGGAATCCCATAGCTTGAACCTCCTCTTACTCTTGACCTTGAAAAGTGTCCTCAAACCCTTCGTTCTCATTCAATTGCCCGCTAGAGCATCCTTCTTGCCTTCCTAGCAATTTCACTCCCGCTTTCGGAAATACCATACTCTCTATATGAGAAGTCAAGGTCTCCACCTTCTTGTTGATCCTTGAGATTTCGATGGCGGCTTCCGTACTAGCATTCACATCAAACTTCCCACCACGAATACTGTTGGCATTCCTTTGCTGAGAGTTTTGTGCCAACATCTCATAGATGTCATATATCTCCGAAGCGGTCTTGGTGTCATATGAACCTCCACAAGCGTTGTCCACCAACACTTGGGAGAACCGAGTTAAGCCTCCTTGGAAACAAGACACCTTGTATTCATTAGTGAACATGTGAGGAGGGCATTGGGCCACAAGGCGTTGATACCTCTCCCATGACTCATGAAATAACTCCCCCTCACTCTCATAAAAATCTGCTATCTTCACCTTTAACTCCTTTGCTTTCCTAGCCGGAAAGAATCTGTTGAAAAACACTTTGCAAATTTGACCCCAACTTGTCAATGATCCCGGCCTAAGCCCCATGAGCCATGTCATAGCCGCATCCTTCATACAATACTGGAAGCAACGCATTTGCAACTGTTCGCGCGTGAGACGCATGATGGGGAAGGTCTCAATAATAGCACTGTACTCCTTCATGAACTGGAGGCAGTCTTCATTCAACTTCCCATGAAATGACGGTAAGAGGTTGACGTGCATTGTCCTCAACTCATATCCCCTAGCAACCGGGTCTAGCACGATCGGCGATGGTTGGTTCCCGATATCCGGCAAGGCATACTCACCCATGGTCATCCTTTGACCACGGTTGGTTTGAGTCTCTTCCGTCATCTCCTCTCTAAAAGGAGCTTCGTCTTCCCTACCATGTTGTTGTCCTTCGGTACTCATAGCTTGACTTGGAATTGGTTCGAACTCTCTCACACAGCTAGTGCCTTCTAGTGGGGGATGAACACCTCTACCTAGAGATCTCCTACCGTGCATAAAACTGAGCACCTGAAAGAGGAATAAATAAAGAGATACAAGGAAAGAAAAAATGTAAAAACAGCACTATGCACAAGTCAATAACCACAAAACAAAATACTAAACTAACAATCTACAATATACCAATAAAATATGAAGAAAAGTCAATCTATATAATCAACGCTACCATTCCCCGGCAGCGGCGCCATTTTTGATGAGGTCGTTTGTGTACTCAACAAAACTAGTATTAGTGTAGATTTTTGGTTGATTCTTGAAAACTCTTTTAAGCCACTTAATCCTTTTTAAAATGTGATTTGATAGCAAAATAGTGAGCAAGTTCGTTCCACAGGGAAAGGAATGTTAATTAGATAAATTGACTAATCTTAGAGCAATAAAGTAAATCATATTTGTTGATAGATGTGTGGTTTCTAAAACCACAAATGCTAACTACTCAAATGAAAATACACAAAATATGTTATGAAAAATAGAATACTCAACACCTTGATAAGAATTGCGATAAAATCAATTAATGAGATAGCTAGGGAATAGTTTGATTAACAATTGAATGTGGGTAAGCTAACTAGCTTCATTAATGTACCAATCTCATTATGTTAACCACTTAGAGGCTTAGATTAGTGGGGTTGGTATACCCACCACTAATCTATCCTATCCAATGGGTTCTTAATCACACAAGGATTGTCAATCCACATATGAATATATAACAAATTACTCCACTCAAGATAGCAATCAACAAGTGATATACAAGTCAATTATAATGAATGGAATCTAATTAATTTGAATGAATAGAACACATAAGAGATTCATTACAAGCTAAGCTAAACCCACAACCAATTGATCCTCAAATCTATCCCCTAGATTAGGGGTTTAGTTACGCATATTTGCAATAAATGAAAAGAAGTAAATGATAAGGAAATAACCCTTGGGTCACCTTCTTTAAGCTTGATCCTTCTTCTCCTCTATGCTCCTAGATGCAAGGAATGGAGGTTGAGGAAATGTCTTGGAATGTGGGTGTTTTGGTGGAAAGTTACTAAGGATTTTGGTGGAAAAATGGTGGGATGAGGAATGATGTAGTGAAGTAATCAAGGTTTTGTGTTGAGGGTTGGATGGATTAGATGAGTTCAAGGAGAGAAATGGAGGATGAGGAATAGTGTGCCATGGATGATAAAGCTAGATCTAGATGTGTTCTCTGTATTTTTTTCTCTGATTTTTTCGATGCCTTTGAAGATGGAGGGACGATCTATTTATATGCACTCTTTGACTTGTACTGATAACTGCTTGATTCGCTGAGGTGGAGCCTTGGTCGCTATTTGGTCGCTATGGCGACCCTGGTGCGTAAAACGGTTAGAAGAGAAGGTCGCCATGAAAACCATCTTTCTCGCTATTTGGCAAGTGGCGACCATGAGCATTTTGTGTAGAGGTCGCCACTTGCACCTCTAGGTCGCCATGGCGACCATAAGTGGCGACCCTGCAAAAGTGAGGAGGTCGCCACTTGCAACATCAAGGTCGCCATGGCGACCCTAAGTGGCAACCATGCCTTGAGTGCACTAGGTCGCCATTTGCAAGGGAGGTCGCCATGGTGACCCCAAATGGCGACCTCACCTGGTTGATTTGTGGACTTTCTGTCGCTGTGGCGCTCAAGTGGCACCCAAGTGGCGACCTTCTGATGTCTTTAGAGAATCCTCTGTCGCCATGGCGCTCATGTAGCGACCTTTTATGTCCAAGTGGCGAAAATGCCCTGTTCCTTCCCATTTGTGAGATATTTTCGCACAAGTCCTCCACCTTCATCTCAATTGCTTCTGAAACCTAATAAAACCAATTTTGGCTTGATCAGACCTTTTATGTCCAAGTGGCGAAAATGCCCTGTTCCTTCCCATTTGTGAGATATTTTCGCACAAGTCCTCCACCTTCATCTCAATTATGCCCTATTCCTTCCCATTTGTGAGATATTTTCGCACAAGTCCTCCACCTTCATCTCAATTGCTTCTGAAACCTAATAAAACCTGAAACACTCCATTTAACAACATTAAACATGGGGAAATGCCCGAGAATCAAGCAAAAAGAATCGGAAATGAGGGTCAAAATCATACCAATTTTGGCTTGATCATAGCTTTACTCGGTTCTTTTTGACTTCACAATCCAGCGCACCTCTTATCTTTACTACTTTGGTTGAATCGTCCTTTCTGATAGGTATTTCTTTTAACTACTTCATAGGCTACCCACTAGTCATCCCCGCTCTTCATTTTCTGTCTCTTTTACAATCATGTCCAGTACATCTCCTTCTTCCAAGACTTAGTGATCCTACTCTGATACCTCTCGGTTCGATTCGATTCACTGGTTATATGCGCGCACTGCTTGGCTAGCGTGGTAGGGTTGGTGGACACTGCATAACAACTACGGTCTGCCTGTTGATCCCCTCAGACTTCTCATACCTTGGTTCCGACCGGGAACTTTAGGACATTGTGGTAAATAGATAACACTCCCCTAATTCCTGATAGGAAAGGCCTTCCCAGGATCGCGTTGTAGGTAGATGGGGTATCGACCACGATAAATTCTGTCATTATGTTCTGCTGAATGGGAGCATCTTCGATTATTACTGGTAGGATATATGACCCAAAATGGCATTACGAAGTCTCTTGTGAATCCATATAGGGGTGTGGTGCAGCTGTTGTAGTGGGGATTCTTCAGGTTGAGCTTTTCCAGTGCTCCTTGGAACAGAATATCAACGCTACTTCCAGTATCTATTAGGATGCGGTGAGACCGGCAATTGGCTATCCGTATCGTGATCTATCGGATTGTCATGTGGTTGAACTGTGTTGTAGGCATCCTACTCTATGAAAATAATTTGGGTAGAGTGAGGATAATCTTGGGATCCCCTAAAGACCCAGAGGATATCATGACCAGGAGTAAGCCTTGGGATATTCCTAGCATGGTTCTTCCTTGAGTTGTTAGAAGTCGCTACTAGTGTTGGGTCTCCACTAATGGTGTGAATGACTTGGATCTGGTGCATCAAGTGTTTTCCATTATCCTTCCTTCTTTCTTTTGAATCTCGCATCTCCCTTTGCACCTCCTTTCCCACCTTGATGCTATCCCGTATCTATCACCAAAATTCAATCAAGACTCTCCCCTTACCAATCCTTCGATCTGATTGCGAAGGCTGTAGCATTTAGATGTGTAATGTCCCACATCCTCATGGAAGTCATAGTGCTAGGTTTTTGGTTTGTCTTGGCATATATTCTATATCAAAATGATGTTTTTCTTGTATTTGATTAGTGGTCTTAGGTTGATGATTCATATGTGTCCTTGCATCATTGTGCAATATTTATATAACACATTCACAAATTTTATATGTTCATGCATTGAACTCAAATTCTCATACATTGTATAATTGTATGTTCTAAAACTATGTCTAGGAAACAGCATATATGTGTGACATTGTGTTTATTTGTTTTTTTTTTATTGTTTATGGACTAGAACATGATCTCTTATGATTCCTGAATGAATCCCGTTCATTTTGGTTACTCATTCATTTGGTTTTGAGTCCAAACGATGTAGTTAAGCTACTTTTCGTTCTCATTCTTTTAGATGTGTTCGTTGTCGTTTTCCGAGATGAATTCTTAACCTTTTGTAAAAAATTTGTAGTCATCGTTGTGCGTGAGGGAGTCACGATTCATAATCCAAAGATAGATTTAAAATCGGAGTTCGAAGGCCCGGATACGGCTGAAGAATGCGAGCGGAGCGTGAGAGGAGCAAGATTGGCCAAAGGCCAACCTTAGGAGTCAACGTCTGAGCCACGTGTGCCGCACGGCTAGGACACCTCTCTACCCACGTGTGCCATACGTAGTCCACGCATGGTGCTGATGTATCAAGAGCTGATTGGCCCTCCTTTTTCCTCTCTCTTCCTTTTAAATTTCCTCCATTCCCTCCCATTCATTCCAAGAAGAAAAATTAGAAATCCTTATATAAGAATTTTTCTTTCAACTTTTCTCACCTTCCAAACACCATAACTATCTCATACGAAGTCGGATTTGGTTGATTTAAGTTGAAGATTGTTCGTATTTGAGTTCTCTACCTTTTCCAAGTGGTCTTGCAGCTGTTTGATCAATATTTCTAGTGGTTCTACACAGAAAACCGAACCAGCTCATGGTTGCAAGGTAGTGTTCATATCTTTGTGATTTCTTCTTTTATAACCGTTAATTTGCTTGGGGTTTCTTCTTTTGTATGTATGTATATGTATGGTGAATGCCATTGAGAAAGATAGCTTCGTAATCAATCCTAATCAAAAGTCTAATTAGAGACATATGTGAACTAGATTCTTGGATTCTATGATTCTCACATGATTGAGAGTTGTATTGTGATTAGATTGGATTCTAGGATTATTTGAGACTTGATTGAATCATTTTATGATTAATAATCCATGAAATGTGCTTTGATCCTTTGATTGATAATATCTAGGATTAATGCTCTTGTATGTGTTTTTAGAGACATTTAAGATTTAATTGATTTATCATTATATCCATGCTCTAAATCATTGGCTAGAATATTCATTGAATACATTTTATGTTTCTAGCATTTATATGCATGTTTATAGCATTTTGAATTTGTGCTTCATGATTATGATCTATTCTAGTGTTATTTGTATGAAAAAAAAACTATGAGCTTCTGTGTTAGGTGTTTTCACATGCTCTAGGTTCAATTCATGTTTTTGCATCTAGACTTTTATTACTTGTGTTCTCATATGTTTAGGTCTAGTTGTTCCATAGAATCTTGATCACATGTTCTATGTTGTATTGATTGTGATTTACATCATTTGCATCACCTAGATCATTTGCCTTGAGGAAAGGTTGAAGTCTTTTGTTAAAGTGAGTGAAGCTTTAACTTGAGCAAGAAGACTTGGCTAGGATTGAGTTCCGGATAGCCAAGCAAAAGTCTTAGCAAGGAGTTTGGTACTCCAGATAGTTGAGCTAGGGGAGCTTGACTAGGATCCTTGTGATCTAGATTGCTAAGAATGGGAATTTTCCTAGAGGCTTGAGAGCCTTAGATAGGAAGTTGCTTCCTAGAGGTGTAGGATGCACATTGGATATGGAGTACTCTTAGTGGTTCACTAGCCCGAGGGTAGATTAGGATGTGATAGCTTGAGGTGGATATCATCGTGTTGATAGCCTTAAGTGTGTAAGTCATTTTTCATATAGTGGATTGCTTTGCCAGTGGTTGAGGATTCAACCCATGGATGTTTCCTCTTCGGAGGTTTACCACGTAAAAATCTTTGTGTCCATTGTCTCTTTCTCTATCTCTTTTATTTTGTATATGTGTATGTTTTATTTTGTTGGATATCATTCACTTGTGTTGTTTATTTGAACAAGTATTTGTAAAGTGTGATTTGTAGAGTAATCCACTTTAATCATATTTGTTATTGTAATTCTTTCATATATAGTTATCTTTATGTATAGCTATATTTGTTCATTCTTGTAATACATTGAACAATATTGATATACAAAGTTTTCTTGATATTGTGGTTTTGTGCTACTATACCTCATGCAACAAATTGATATACGAAGACAATGCCTAAATGATAAAATGCTTCTCTTGTCTATGTATGAATGTTTCGTTTCTGTGTTGTATGTAAAGCTACCTTGAGGGACAAACGTAAGTTTGTTCAAGGGATTGAAAAAAGGCGAAAAACATATACATCCCCCCATCTAGGTACGCTTTAAGCAATTTAACCTTGTTGTATACTTTCACAATCCTTCAATCTGGCTACGGAGGCTGTAGCATTTAGATGTGTTATGTCCCACATCCATATGGAAGTCACAGTATTAGTAGCGATTTCTCTAATCATCTAGGATCTTTATAGGACTGGGCTTTCTAAGCAAACCCTTGTCATCGATGGCAAGGTATATGGTCTCTTAGGATACATTGACAAGAGTGTAGTGGTTGTACCAGTCTTCTCCGCTTGCTACCCATGCTACCTCTCTTAGTGGAGGTGTGATTTTGGGAGAGGTTCTTCTCACCGGATATCTATCCCTATGCTGGGAAGGAGGTGGTGGCTGGTAGCTAGACCAGTTGGATTATTCTGAAATTTCTTTACTAGTGCAAGCTTCGAAAATTCTTTGTTCGGCCGCTTGGCTGATCGGGCTTCATCGTGCTCGACCTTAACCTAGAGCTATTCATCTATGTCCACCTATTCCAATGCCCTGTCATAGGCTTCTTGGTAGGTTTTAGGTGGGTGCTTAGCAAATGACCAAAACAATCTACCTGCCTACAAGTTCCTTTTGAAATTTGCCAAGGTCTCCTTCTCGACAAATACTCCCATCTAGATCACTTCTTTGTGGAACTTCTCTACATAGGATCTCAACGTCTCACCCCGCTCATGGATCACGTACTGGAGTAGGACGGGGTCCTTGGGATGAGGTTTGATCCCCTGAAACTGAGAACAAAAACCTGTAGTACGTTTTGTAAAAAAATCCACACTACTTGGAGGTAACTTTTTGAACCAAGTCTTGACACAATCTGTTAGGGTAGAAGGGAACATCCTGCACATCGCTGACCGGGTATCGTTTTGGACCTCCATTTGGTGGACAAAAACTCTTCAGGTGGCTCACAGGGTCTTCTAACCCAGGATATTTCTCGGCAGGCATCCTGAATTTATGAGGTAATTTCACTTCTCTAATTCTCCTGGAGAAAGGTGTATTCATCTCACCCACAGGATTCTTCCGGGTACTCTAGTGCTTCCCTTTCCTTAACTCCTCGAGTTCCTTTGCCATTTTGGCCATTTGATCTTCAAGACGTTTGGAGCCATCTTGCCTAGATCGGGCTACGGAGCTTTCATTATCCGAATTTTTGAATACTTCGGTTTCCTCCTTGGGCTCCTCCTTCTGGGGCCAGGTACCCTGTAGGTTTCTCCTGGGCTTGGTACTGCCACCTGTATCAGGCTATGGTGCCCTCTTCTCAAATGCTAATTTAGCCGCTAGCTAGTTCTTTCTAGGAGGAATGTCAAACGCTGACTTCACCTGTCGAGGTTTGAAATCTCCAGGGCGACTTGGAACTGGTATTAGTGGTCCGAGTCTATTAAAAACTGGTATCCAAGTACTTAGTTCAGCTTCCCCTACGAGCCCAGGTGCTTCGAAGGGTATCCCTCGAGCGATCATCCGGAGGCAGATGCTTTCCACATAGGCCGCTGCGTGCTGCTCCATAGTACACTGATTTATCTCCTAGACCGTGGGGTCCTGGGGCATGAAGCCCACATTGGGTAGTGGAACCAGTGCTGGGATCTAGCCTCTTGTTCCCCTCCTATTCCTTGGTTTCTCTGAGTGGAGGCAAGGGAATGGTGTATGATCTTTGATTTATATTGGCTTGATTTCATTGCAAAACTCTCTATATTTGTAATAATTGTTGCTTAGGATTTTCTTGGAGAAAAGAAGCTTTAAAGGTGAAAAAACAACATCTTGTGCAAATATCGTCTTCAAGGGGAACATCGCATACTTGGATGCTAAGGTATCAAGATTCTTCTTCCTCTTGCAAGGTGTAAGCACACAAACACACTATTCATCATGTGTGTCCCTGTATCGTAGTTCAAAATTTGTTATAACATATTCACACTCATTTAAGTATGCACATGCATTATTCTCATATAGACAAACATTGTAGAATTGCATGTTTTATGACTATCGCTTGGATATGGCATGCTTGTGTGATATTGTGTTTATTTGTTTGTGTTTCTTATATTTTGGACTTGAACATGATCTCTTATGTTTTCTTATTGAGTCTCGGTCATTTCGGTTACTCATTCATTAGGTTTCGAGTCCAAACGACGTAGCTACGCTAATTTGCATTCTCATTCGTTATGTTGTCTTCATTGTCATTTTCTGATATGAATTCTCAACATTTTGTCAAATTTTTGTAGTCATTGATATGCATGAGAGAGTCATAGTTTGTAATCTGAAGATGGATTCAAAATCAGAGTTCGAAGGCCCGGATACGGCTGAATAACAGGAGCGGAGTGCAGGAGGAGCAAGATTGGCCAACAGCCAAACTTGATGGCCACGTGTGGAGGCCGTGTGCCAGACGGCCAGAGGTGCTCTCTACCCACGTGTGCCATATGCACCCCACACAGGGTTAGTGATGTGGCACTCTTCAATTGGGTGCTTATTTTCCCTCTATCTCTTTTAAAAATCATTTTTCTTCCCTCCAAACACAACTTGAAGAAAATTGAAAAAGAAGAGTGTGCAGATATTTTTTCATGATTTTGGGTGTCTTATTCAATCATAACTTTCTCATTTCAACTCCAAATTACTTGATTCAAAAGCCATAAATGTTGGTCTTGATGAGAGCTACAAACTACAAGTATTTTCATAGCCAAGTGACTTCTTGATTTTTCACTGTGAGCAGATTTCAGTCCGAGGTTCATATTTGTAAGTGAATCATCTTCTTTTTACTTTCACTTTTGATCAACTCTTTTAATCTTCTTATTTGATTGATGAAATGTGTTAAGAATGATATTATTTCACATGCTAGGTTTGTATGATTGATTGATTGTTGAGTTTTAGCCTTGTGATTTCATTTTAACATATTTAGCTAAACTTGATTGAACTTGAAATTGATTCTAGAAATGATATATATATAATGTGCCTCTTGATATTTTCTAGGTTTAATTTCATGATCTAAGAACAAAGAATTTTTGTGTGATATGTTGAATATTCTTGACTTGTTCTTATTGATATACATGTCTTGATTTCTAGGTTCATTTGTGATTGTTTATTGAAAGCATTTCCTAGAATATCTCTAAGCATGTACATAGAGCTTGATTGATCATCTAGCTTTATTTGATTGTGATTTGCATCGTTTGCATCACTTAGATCATTGCCTTGTAATAGGTTGAAGTCTTTTGCAAAGTGAGTGAAGCTTTGTGTTGAGCATAAAGACTTGGCTAGGAATGAGTTCCAGATAGCCAAGCAAAAGACTTAGAAAGGAGTTTGTTATTCTAGATAGTTAAGCTAGGGAAGCTTAACTAGGATCTCTTGATCTAGATTGCTAAGCAAGGAAATCTTCCTAGAGGCTTGTGAGCCTTGTATAGGAAGTTACTTCCTAGAGGTGTAGTGATGAGAATCAAGAAGCATCACCAAAGGCTCAATTGCAAGGGCCAAGAGGATCAAAGAAGCATTTAATGATAATTGATTCTGAGTTGCTGAAGTACAAGTTCGGCCCACATGAAAACCAAATCTGGGCTAAACTTTGTAGACCTCTACAGAGGGCATATGGGGTCGGATTATCTATTATAATATGTTTCTGGAAAGCCCAAGACAAGCCCTATAGATGTTATGAAGACTCTGTCATCCATAACAGATCGTAACAGGCCCAAAATCAGCCATCTATCTTATTACGCGCAGACTTGAGCTGGACAAGAGCTGGACGCCAAGCAGAACTTCGTGGGCCTCTACAGAAGGCATATGGAGTCGGATCATCTATTATAATATGTTTTCGGAAAGCTCAAGACGAGCCCTACAGATGTTATGAAGACTCCGTACTCTGTAACAGATCACAACAAGCCCGAATTTGGACATCTAGCTTGTTGCGCGAAGACTTGAGCTAAGGAGTCCGAATTTCAGCTTGATTCCGTGTGGTTGGAGGAGTCCTAATTTCAGCATACTTGTGTGTGGTACAAGTTAGGGTTAGAGAAGATTCAATTTCAGTTTTTCCTTTTTAGTTTGCAAAGAATAATGATTGATTTGTTTCCCAAATTATGGGGCTGATTTACTTCCAAATTTAGCCTTCCAAATAGGGAGTAAGTCAACTAGTTGCTAGTTTTAGTCTTTATTTCTTTCCTGATTATAAGGCATTAATTGCCCATTTATTTTCCTAATTGTAAGGCATTAATTGCCAAATATTTGTTCCCTTTTAGGTCTTAGATATTTTAGTATTTAAGGGACTCATTGATGTATTATTCAGTAGACTTTGAATGGAATAATATTATTTGAGAGAACGTTTTCTCTTGGTTCTTCATTGAACTATGAACTTATCAAGGGTTATACCTTGTGGGGTTCAAACTTGACTTATCACTCACCTTCTTTCTTGTTCTTGAGTGTGGCGTCTACAACCTTCTTGATACCGTTGGTTCTTATCTCTTTATAGATAACGGGTTGCGGTCCTTTTATTTTCTTTGTTTTTATAAACTTGAATTAGAAAACGATCCTTCGTTGCCATATCTTGGTTCCGGGTCTCACTACTCTTGGTGAGGTTCATATCATGTAGGACACACCTTGAATAGGAAGTAGGCTAAGTGGATCACTAGCCCATATTTTACTTGTATTGATTCTTTTGTATATTGATGTTCACATATATTGATTGATTCTATACAATTGTTGTATTCCACAATTTTTGAATATTGGAAGAATTTGGACCTATACCTATTCACCCCCCTAGGTATATATACACTATTGCTTTAAGGGAATTTCATTTGGTATCAGAGCAGGTGTCTAGACGCACTTAAATAGACCCTTTCTTTGTAGTGTTTTTGTTTTATTTGTGATAGTCATGATTAAGGAAGTGTGTTCCTATGTGGCTTCTTTTGTTGAACATATTGACTTGGATGAGAAAAAGATCAATGATCTTATTATTTAAAATGAACACTTATCTAAAGTCAATATGTCCCTCAATAAGAAGCTAGAAAATCATGGACTAGGCTCAAAAGAATTCAATGAACTTAAAGACAAGATTCTAAGTCTAGAAATGAACTTAAAAGATAGCAATGATAGACTTAGCATCTTGAATAAAGAAATTGAGCAAAGGAATAGTTCTCTTGTTAGTGCTAAGAGGCTAGAAAACATGCTAAAGCCAAACTTAGTGAGCACTTAAATCATGAGAAAAAGTATGAACAATGGCTAAATAAATCACGTGAAGATGTTAGGAAAAGTGATGACATTTTAGAAAAATATGTCATTAAAAATAGGTTGCTTAGTGATAAGCTTGATGAGGCAAGTAGGATAATTCACAATATGTCATCTAGTTCTAACTAAGTAGAAGCCCTCATTAAAAGTGGTAAGCATCCTTATGACAAAAGTGGTTTGGGTTATATAAATAAGAAGGAGACTCCTTCATCTAACAAATCTATTTTTGTCAAAGAAAGTGTTGAATTAAATGTGGGTACTCTCTTTCAAGGTAAAGCAATGAAAGCTATCGGAGGTGCCTCTACATCTTCAAATATCTCAAATGAAAGATTACAATAAGATCGAAGTCAAAATGCATCAATCTCAAAGGCAAAAGTTGGAGCATCAAGGGTTGCACATCAAAGAGGCAAAATTGTGAGAAGACCAAGTGCTTTGGAAGCAAATGCAAATGGTAAATTTCTCAAATTCATAACTATTTGTCATCATTGTAATATGATAGGACATATTCGACCTAGGTGCTTTGAAAATATTCAGAAATGCAACTTGATAATGCTTTTCATGCTATGTCTTTGAATGGTCCTAAGCAATCATACATGTATGGATTTAGTACTAGACCTAGGAAAACCTTGGAAAAGCATGTTGTAAAGAATCTTGTTGATGACTTGCTTGCTAAATCTTGTGTTGTGCCTCACTCTACTATGCATAAGAAAGTTGATAATGCTTTGATTTATATTTTTGAAAATGTGACCAATGAGGTCAAGGTGCATGTTAAAAATTCTAACATTGAGTCAAAGCATGATAGTGGTAAGAGTGAGAAGCGTATTGTGAAGAGTGTGTGGGTTAGAAAATACACACCTAAATGTCTAGTTGCACAATATGCTCTGCGTGCCAACTCCTCCTACTCTTGGTACCCAGATAGCGGTTGCTTTAGGAACATGACCGGGAACAAAGAGTTCTTTAAGAATCTTATGTTAAAGGATAGAGGATGGGTCACATTTGGTGATGGCACTAAAAAGCAAGTTCTAGGCAAGGGAACTATATGTATCCCATGATTGCCTAAACTTCGTAATACTTTGTATGTTGATGGGTTACAAGCTAATCTAATAAGCATCACTCATTTGTGTGAAATCTTTAAGGAAGTTAGCTTTAATAAAGATGTGTGAACTATAATTGATAAAAAGGACAATGTTGTCCTAAGAGTCAAAAGGTCTATAGACAATTGCTATTGTCTTGAAATAGATCTTCTAACCTGTAACATGGCACATGAGTGCAACAAGCTTGATTTGTGATGAGCCGTCCTGCACTCACAAAAATGATATAATTTTGTTTGATTCTTGAAAACCCTATTTAAGCCACTTAATCCTTTAAAATGTGATTTGATAGCAAATAAGCAAGTTCGTTCCACAGGGATATGGAGTGCTAATTAGATAGATTGACTAATCTTGAACAAATAAAATAAATCATAGTGTTTGATAGATGTGTGGTTTCAAAAACCACCAATGCTAACTACTAAATTGAAAATACACAAGTTTTATGAAAAATAGAATACTCAACAACCTTGATAAGAATACTGATGAAAACAATTAATAAGATAGCTAGGGAATAGATCGATTAACAATTGAATGTGGGTAATGTCATATAGCTACTTTAATGTACCAATCTCATTATGTTAACCACTAAAGGCTTAGATTAGTGGGGTTGATATACCCACCACTAATCTATCATATTCAATGGGTTCTTAATCACACAAGGGGTGTTAATCCACATATGAATATATAACATATTACTCCACTCAAGATTGCAATTAACAAGTGATATACAAGTCATTACTGTCTAGGGGTTTTTCAGCATATGATCGCTTGTGATGTTTTTTCCCCTTAGATCAGTCCATTTTTATTAAAAAAAAAAAAAACATAATGAATAGAATCTAATAATTTGAATGAATAGAACACATAAGAGATTCATTAAAAGCTAAAGCTAATACCCACAACCAATTGATCCTCAAATCTATCCCCTAGATTAGGGGTTTAGTTACACATATTAGCAATAAATGAAAAGAAGTAAATAGTAAGGAAATAACCCTTGGGTCTCCTTCTTTAAGCTTGATCCTTCTTCTCCTCTATGCTCCTAAATGCAAGGAATGGAAGTAGAGGATATGTCTTGAAATGTGGGTGTTTGGTGGAAAGTGACAAAGGAATTTGGGTGGAGAAATGGTAGGGGAGGAATGATTTAGGGAAGTAGTCAAGGTTTTGTATTGAGGTTTGGATGGGATTAGATGAGTTCAAGTAGAGAAATGGAGGATGAGAAATGGTGTGCCATGGATGAGAAAGCTAGATCTCAATGAAAGCAATTTCATGCTCTTTCTCTCAGGTTCCGAACCCTTTTGAAGATGGAAGGCCGTTCTATAAATACACACTCTTGGACATGTACTGATAACTGCTTGATTCGCTGATGTGGCGTAAGTTCGCTAATTTGTCGCTAGTGCGCAAAACGGTTAGATGCAAAGGTCGCCATGAAAACCATCTTTTTCGCCATTTAGCAAGTGGCGACCGTGAGCAAATCTTGAAGAGGTCGCCACTTGCACATGAAGATCGTTATGGCGACCTTGCAAAGTATGAAGAGGTCGCCACTTGCACATCAAGGTCGCTATGGCGACCATAAGTGGCGACCCTTCCTTAAGGAGTGAGGTTGCCATTTGCAAGGGTGGGTTGCGATGGCGACCCACCTGATGCTTTTTAGAAACTTTCTGTCGCCATGGCGACCAAGTGGCGACCAAATGGTGACCTTCTAATGCTCTGAATAATCCTCTGTCGCCATGGCGACCATGTAGCGACATCCTCTTGCCTAAGTGGCGAAAATGCCCTGTTTCTTCCCATTTGTGAGTCTTTTTGCACACAAGTCCTCCACTTCATCCCAATTGCTCTTGAAAACTGATAAATCCTAAAACACTCAATTTAACACCATTAAACACGAGGAAATACCTGAGAATCAAGCAAAAAGAATTGGAAATGAGGGCCAAAATCATACCAATATTGGCTTGATCAATTTGTGGCATCAACGTTTGGGTCACATGAATTTTAAAGACTTAAAATGGCTTGAAAAACATGGCATTGTTAGAGGTCTTCCCAATCTTGGTAAAAAGCTAGAGGTTGTTTGTGAACCTTGCCAATTAGGTAAACAAACTAAAATGCCTCACAAAAAGAACTCTTATATAGCTACCAATGACCTGTAGAGCTTGTGCACATGGACCTAGTTGGGACAATTCAAACTGAGAGCAGCAACGGCAAAAAGTATATTTTTGTATGCATTGATGACTACTCTAAGTTTACTTGGGTTTATTTTCTTAGAAACAAGACCGAAGCTTTTGATTACTTTAAAAAGTTTTGTAATCAAGTTAACAATGAAAAAGGTCTTGATATCAAGAAAATATGTCGCATTAGGAGTGATCATGGGATGGAATTTGAAAATGCTAAATTTAGTGAATTTTGTGATGGTTTAGGTATTTCTCATGAGTTCTCGGCACCTAGAACTCCTCAACAAAATGGAGTTGTTGAGAGAAAAAACCGTGTCTTATAAAAAATGGCTAGAGTCATGCTCAATAGCAAGAAAGTCCCAAGAAACCTATGGGCCAAAGTGGTTAATACCGCTTGTTATGTGTCTAACAGATTTTTTAGAAGGGCCGGCACAAAACAAACGTCCTATGAACTATGGAAGGGCAAGAAGCCCAATGTTAGTTACTTCCACACTTTTGTGAGTAAATGCTACATTTTGAATGATAGAGATCACTTGGGTAAATTTGATGCTAAAAGTGATGTTGGTCTCTTTCTTGGGTATGCTATTAATAGTCATGCTTATAGAGTGTTCAACTTGACTACTAAGACTATTATGGAATCTCTCATTGTTAAGATAGATGACCTTAGCATGCTTAATTTATGTGATGATAATAATGTCAATGAACCTAATGAAAATCTTATTAATGACATTGTTGAACCTATTTATGTGGCTAGTAGTGAATCTAATCAAGATGATGAAAAAGATAGTTGTATTGAAGTTCAAAGTTAAGGAGTGGAAAATGCTTTAAATGATAATCAACAAAAATGACCAAGTTGTTGAAAATTCTCCTCATCCTACACTTTGAAACTTACACTATCAAGATGACATCATATGTGACTTAAATGAAGGGGTTAGAACTATAAATCAAATTGCTAACCAAATTTCTTATGCTTGCTATACTTTTCAAATTGAACCCAAAAATATTAATGAAGCAATTGTTGATGAATATTGGGTTGGGGCTATGCAAGATGATCTTAATCAATTTGAGAGGAATGAAGTGTGGTCCTTAGTTCCTAGACCTAAAGACATAAATGTAGTTGGCACTAAATGGGTTTTTAGAAATAAGACCGATGAAAGTGGCAAGAATGTGAGAAATAAAGCTAGACTAGTGGCTCAAGGTTACACTCAAGTTAAGGGTGTAGACTTTGATGAGACATTTGCACCGGTTGCTCGTCTCAAGTCTATTAGACTTTTGTTGTCCATTGCATGCATTAAAAAGTTCAAATTTTTTTCAAATGGAAGTCAAAAGTGCTTTTCTTAATAGATACCTTAAAGAAGAAGTGTATGTTGAACAACCTAAGGGTTTTGTAGACCCATACTCTCCTAATCATGTGTTTAAATTGAAGAAGGCTCTCTATGGCCTTAAACAAGCTCCAAGAGCTTGGTATGATAGGTTGACTCAATACCTTATTGACAACCATTATAGAAGAGGTGGCATTGATAGAACATTGTTTATCAAACATCATGATCATGATATTTTTGTTGCACAAATATATGTTGATGACATTGTTTTTGGATCTACTAATAAAACCAAGGTTGATGAATTTATAAGTGTGATGTCAAGTGAATTTGAAATGAGTATGGTGGGTGAGTTAAATTATTTTCTAGGAATGCAAAGAAAGCAAACTAGCATGGACATAATGTTGAATCAATCTAAATTTGCTAAAAACCTTTTTAAGAGGTTTAGCCTAGAAAATGGAAAAGATTTTGAAACTCCCATGAGTACTACTCTTAAACTTGATAAAGATGAAAAAGGAAAAAGTATTGACCAAAGCCTTTGTAGAGGCATGATAGGTAGTCTACTTTACCTAACAACTAGTAGACCGGACATTTGCTTTAGTGTAGGCTTGTGTGCTAGATTCCAAGCCAATCCTAAGGAATCTCACTTAAAAGCCGTCAAGAAGATCATTAGGTACATCAAACGAACTCATAGTCTTGGTCTATTTTACTCATTTGATACCAATGATATCCTTGTAGGCTATTGTGATGCCGATTGGGCGGGAAACATAGATGACCGTAAAAGCACATCTGGTGGTTGCTTTTATGTTGGGAATAACTTGGTTTCTTTGTCAAGTAAGAAACAAAATTTCATTTCCCTTTCTTCTTCTGAAGCCGAGTACATTGCGACCGGAAGTGCATGCACACAATTATGTTGAATGAAACAAATCCTTAAGGATTATGAGATAGAACAAGGGAAAATGACACTTTATTATGATAACTTAAGTGCCATTAACATCTCTAAAATTCCGGTTCAACACTCCTGCACAAAGCACATTGATATTAGGCATCATTTCATTAGAGATCTAGTTGAACATTCTATTGTTACTATAGAGCAAATGCCTACTAAAAATCAACTTGCGGACTTGTTCACCAAACCCTTGGACAAAGAGAGGTTTAAAACTCTTAGAATGTCTATAGCATGATTTGTGTTAATTAAATGTGCTTGTGCGATTGTTGAGTGGCTTGATGAGCAAAACTTTATTTGTATATCAATATCTTTGAGAGCTACTCACTTGAGAAGTAATGATCTTAAACAAATAACTTTTATTGTTTCTAGATCATGCACTTGAGCTTGAATTTTTTTTTTTGAAAAGTGCACAAATGCTTCTCTTATATGTTTTAGTTTTGAGTATATGTGATTGAATTTATGTAGATAATGGATGCATTGAGAAGCCTATTGCTTAGTAAATGATAGATGACCTATGGCATGTATCCATTTTGCTTCGGCACTAAATAGTATTCAATGAGCACCCTCATGGAAATGGCTACACACATTGGTTTTGCAGCCACCCAATATATGAAAGGGCTATGCCATTGTGAAAGCCGTCATGAGGTGTATATGCTTTTGTTATAAAAATCAAAGAATTGTAGAAAAGAATCAATAAAAAAATATATTTGATTCTAAGCCTAAAAGAAATGAAAAAATAAAATAAAAAGCTTAATGTTGTATAGTTGAGAGTTGTGAAAACCTCGGGTTGACAAATAGAAAGAAGAAAATGAGCCACATGCACGCACACACTCATATGTCGATAACTATTCTTTTAAAGCAAAAACCCGGATGAATATCAGTTTGACCTATTTTTGGAAATGCTTTAGTTGGATAGGTGTGGAAATTATTTGCATGTTGATATCACAATTACTCCTACTATAGATGTGAGAAGCATTCACACACACACATATTTTGCTTATGTGCTTGATTCATTAGCAATGTGAGAATATTTTTGAGAGATTAATGATGAAATATTTTCTCTTATTGCTTGAACGTGTGAATGTGTGGATCCCTTGTGAACTAATCTACTTGGTGATAATATGTGGAGCATATGTTAAGGGGGAGCTTTAGTTTATTAACCTACACTTTCTATACGATTTTGTTAACCGCCAAAATTGGCGAGGGACCAAAGAAGAATTTTCCACCTCGACATAAGAAGGAGATAGGAGTACGAACATGATCCGGATACCTGGACAGAGTGGATCCCGATTGGCCCAAATATGTACCTCCTTCAGCGAGGTCCACCCCGCCAACATCTTAGCTCAACAAAGTGGCCGAAAGCCGAGATACTCGCCAGAACTCACAATGAGACCAAATCCGGTCATGACCGGGCTTCCTAGGGACCTCGCGTCACCCCAACACTACTCCATATGGACCCCGCAGCACCCCGACACAGAGTTCTGCTGATCATCCCGTAGCAAAGTCAGCTATATATCCCCCTACTACCACCGGAAGGACGCTTACTAGACAAAGACAGCCCGCTAAGTAAAAGCACGCTAGGAAGCAGGATTTTAACTCCAAATACTCAAAACTCCTTGAAGATCCAGTAAAAACGCCGCCGTACAAAGGGGTTATACCCCCTCCCGCCAAAGGATCCTATTTTTGAACAGGTCAACACAATAAGAGTCCAATTAGGAAAGGAAGAGATTGATTCCTCCTAGAATGGAAAGACTGAATTCTGCACGTAAAAACTCCGAGATTACCTCCAAAAAAGAAGGATCCTGCAGCTACCCAAACCCTAACCCGAGATTGTAGGAGTGCATGGCAAGCAAGCAGGACCTATATATACAACAGTTTATTCGAGGAAAAAAAAGGATGGGCGGAACCCTACACACTACTTATCGACAGGCACAGTTCCTTCGCCATCACCATCTACCATCTTCGTGGTTACGATCCATATACCATTGTAATCTAAATCAGAAATAGTTCATGTATTGTAATGAAAAGAGACAATCAAATAAAACCTATTGTTGCTTAGTTTCATATAGATTATATAACTCTTGCGTTGGTAGGGATTTAGTCGGTATCGAACTACGTGATACCCCTCCGACCAGGGTCAATCTTGATCTTGGTCCCCTTTAAAGTTGTTATTTGGAATTCAACCCCAATAACGATTTTCTGGTAACAGATTTGTTTACTTAATATCTCGTTCTTTATCTCTTGTGCCCTTTGTCCATTCCTTGACAAAAAGGGGGAGAAATTGTATACCTTACCATGTTTAATATGGAGGAATCCATGTTTGACATAAGGGAGATTTGTATACCTCACCTTGTGTGGAGAAATGTTCCAATTGTGTGAGTTCTTGTACCTCTTTGTGCTTATTGGAGACTTTGTCTTAAGGGGGAGAATTCTTATCTAAAGGGGGAGAAAAGAATTTTTGCCTTATTGTGTTAAGGATCTAAGGGAAAGTTTTTATGTTATAACATTCAAACACTTGAGATAATGCATTTTTTTTGTAAGAGATAAGGGAAGTTTTGTTATTTGTTTATGTGATAATATCTCACCATTCTTCTTTGGAAGAAGATCTCTTGTTGGTTTGCTTCTTTTCTCATAGATACTTTGAAGTTCAAAGAAGGGATTCTTCAAGACTCAAGAAGACTTGAAGATCTTTTAGTCTAGGGATCTTTTTGTAATGTGAGGATGAGAGAATGCTATCAACATTGAGTTTATAGGAGCGAACAAGGTATGGTGAGGATGAGGTTTTGCCATGGAATAGCCAAAGAGGGAGATTGCAAGATCCTTGATTTGTATTGACTTGATTCCATTGCAAGACTCTCTATATTTGTAATAGTTGTTGCTTAGGTGTTTTTTGGAGAAAAGAAGCTTCAAAGGTGAAGAAGCAACATCTTGTGCAAATATTGTCTTCAAGGGGAACATCACATACTTGGATGTTAAGGTATCAAGATTCTTCTTCCTACTGCAAGGCATAAGTGTACACACACAATTCAATCATGTGTATCCCTGTATCGTAGTTCAAACATTTGGTATAACATATTCACACTCATTTAAGTATGCATATGCATTATTCTCATATAGACAAACATTGTAGAATTGCATGTTTTATGACTATCGCTTGGATATGGCATGCTTGTATGACATTATGTTTATTTGTTTGTGTTTCTTGTATTTTGGACATGAACATGATCTATTATGTTTCCTTATTGAGTCCTGGTTATTTAGTTTACTCATTCATTAGGTTTCGAATTCAAACGACGTAGCTATGCTACTTTGGATTCTCATTCATTGAGTTGTCTTCATCGTCATTTTCCGAGATGAATTCTCAACCTTTTGTCAAAGTTTTGAGTCATCATTGTGCGTGAGGGAGTTATGATTCGTAATCCAAAGATGGATTCAAAATTAGAGTTTGGAGGCCCGGATACGGCCGAAGAACCCAAGTGAAGTGCTGGAGGAGTAAGATTGGCCAACGGCCAACCTTGATAGCCACATGTGGAGGCCGTGTGCCACACAGGCAGAGGTGCTTTCTACCCACATGTGCCACATGTGCCCCACACAGGGTTAGTGATGTGGAACCCTTCAATTGTGTGCTTCCTTTCCCTCTCTCTCTCTTTTAAAAATCATTTTCCTTCCCTCCAAACACAACTTGAAGAAAATTGAAAAAGAAGAGTGCAGAAATTTCTTCATGATTTTTGGTGTCTTGATTCAATCATAACTTTCTAATTTCAACTCCAAATCACTTGATTCAAAAGCCAAAAATGTTGTTCTTGATGAGAGCTACAGATATCTTACATTTTTAGAGCCAAGTGACTTCGTGAGTTTTCACTGTGAGCAGATTTCAGTCCGAGCTTCATATTTGTAGGTGAAACATCTTCTTCATAATTTCACTTTTGATCATCTCTTTTAATCTTCTTATTTGATTGATGAAATGTGTTAAGAATAATGTTAGTTCATATGCTAGGTTTGTATGATTGATTGATTGTTGAGTTTTAGCCTTGTGATTTCATTTTAACATATTTAGCTAAACTTGATTGAACTATAAATTAATTCTAGAAATGATATATATAATGTGCCTCATGATATTTTATAGGTTTAATTTCATTATCTAAGAACAAAGAATTTTTGTGTGATATGTTGAATATTCTTGACTTGTTCATATTGATATACATGTCTTGATTTCTAGGTTCATTTGTGATTGTTTATTGAAAGCATTTCCTAGAATATCTCTAAGCATGTACATAGAGCTTGATTGATCATCTAGCTTTATTTGATTGTGATTTGCATCACTTAGATCATTGCTGATGAGAATAAGGGAGCTGCACCAAGGGACCCATTGCATGTTCCGGTTGGGCCAATAACAAGGGCAAGGGCTAAGAGATTCAAAGAGGCACTTAATGGCCTGATTCAAGACACTTGGGCTGATTCTGAAGTGTTGAAGACAAAGATGAGCCAACATGAAGATCAAGTGCTTATTAACGTCATTAAGGCCATTGATTGGGCCGAATAAGAGAATAATTTTGCATGTGGCAGAGGCTTAAGCGTGGAGCACAAGCTTGAGCTTGTGGAGGACATTCAATTTCAGATTTCCTTTTTAGTTTTCTAAATAATAATGAGTTGATTTGTTTCCTGAAATTAAGGGGCTGATTTCCTTCCAAAATTAGCCTTCCAATTAGGAAATAGGTCAATAGTTGCTTGTTTTAGTTTGTTTTATTTTCTTTCCCGTTTTGTAAGGCCTTAATGGCCGAAATATTTGTTTCCTTGTTGAGTTAGGCATGTAGCCTACCTTGTCTTCTAGGGTTTTAGTTTAAAAGGAACCAACTTATGTTTTTTTTCCGCAGTTTTTGAATTTTAATAAAATTTTTAGAGAATTTTCTCTTTTGTTCTTTGAGAACTAATTGGAACTTATCAGATTTTCTCTGTGGCGTTCCTCCTTGACTTATCAATCAAGTATTCCATCCTTGATTGTGGCATCTTCCTTATACCAAGGTTCACATCTCGCTATAGGTGTTGGGTTGCGGTTTCCATTCGAACCAGAGGTTATAACGATCCTGGGCATCATCTTTGTTACAATCGACGAGGTTCGTATCAATTTCCTTGTAATAGGCTGAAGTCTCTTGCAAAGTGAGTGAAGCTCTGTGTTGAGCACAAAGACTTGGCTAGGAATGAGTTCCAGATAGCCAAGCAAAAGTCTTAGCAAGGAGTTTGTTACTCTGGATAGTTAAGCTTGGTGAGCTTGACTAGGATCTCTTGATCTAGATTTTTTAAGCAAGGAAATCTTCCTAGAGGCTTGTGAGCCTTGGATATGAAGTTGCTTCCTAGAGGTGTAGGACACACCTTGAATAGGAAATAGTGATCGAACCAAAATTGGTATGATTTTGACCCTCATGTCCTTCTCTTTTTGCTTGATTCTCGGGCATTATCCCGTAATTTAATTGTGTAAATTAAGTGTTTTCAGGTATTTCTGAAGTTCTGAGGCATTGGAGTAATTTTGGTGATATAGGGGCAAAAGTGGAATCATTAAAGGAAAATTGAAGTTAGTGTGATTTTACAAGACATCAGGGGGCTGTCTGTAATTTACCGAGTAAGGTGGCATGGCAACGCCACGTCAGCAGTAAGAAGTGGGCCTCTGAATGTACCCCAGCCCAATTCGTGAAACGGTGCAGTTTGAGGCAGGCTTGGCCTCTAAACGCACCCCACTCTTTTTCTAAACGCACCCCAAAAAAAAGACACAGGCCCATGCCACGCAGATTAGTGAAACGACACGTTTCAATCCACTAAGTGCACCCATGTCCTGTTCTAATTGTACCCCCCCCCCCTTAAGAGACAAGTGCAGCAGCTGCGTGCACCCCACTTGAGCGCTAAATACACCATATCACTATTCATTGTCTTCTTCCTTTTCACAGGTGCAGCAGCCATTACCTCCCCCCCCCCCCCAAACCCTAGCTTTTTGCGGTCACATTTCTGGCGATTCTCAACCTATCGTCGATCGGTTTTCGACATAAATCAACGGCCAGGTCAACGGTAACCTGGTAGTTGACTTTTTAGCTCCTTAAATGGCTAGATTCTCCAAGCCCCAATCACGCCTAAAACTTCCCATTTTACCCTTAGATCGCCATTTGGCCTTCCGATGTAGCAATGGTGATAGGGGATGAAATCCCACACCTGATTGCGTCGCCATTTAGTCGTCACGAGAGGTCTCCATGAAGCAAACCGCGACCCCTCTCAAATTCATCTCTAATTGGTGGAAATTGGGTGGAAAATTATGGAATGCACCCCATGAGGGGTCAAAGTGGTAATTTGCAAAGTTAAGGGTGTGTTTTGGTAATTAGCCATTCGTGACCTATTTTGAAAACACTATAAATTCATCCTATTTTCAATTGGAAGAGGAATCCTATTCTCTTCTACCTATCTCCTTTCCATCCTAGGATCACCATTAATCATCTCCCAAACTCCTCAATTTATATACTTGAACTAATCTTTTTCAGACAAAAACTCACACCAAATCTTGATTACTTCCCTAGATCATTCCTTCCCTACTATTCTCAACATCACAAAACCTTTGTCACTCATCATTAGCCATCGACCTATCTAGACACTATAGGGAAAAATAAGTGCACGTAGTGGAAGCGAGACTAAAAAAGAGTTTATCATATTTTAAATTTTTTTCCATATTGAACTTAACCCTTTAATTAATTAATCATACATACGAAAAGATAAAATAACTTTGTCACATGATCCGATTGACTAACGTCGATGGTAATCCGCTAGATCTTCCAAAACCGATCACGAACGTGAATCACCTAGGAGCGTAGTCTCCCTTCTTTGAATTGTGAACCTGAGAATGGACAAACAAACACTTTTCTGATTTTGTTAGTCGCTATAATCTCCAAAAGGTTGCTAAGAATGTTTCGGTCACTTTTGAATTCACAATCGTAAGATTGAAATTTGCGTGAACCTAATTTGAAAGTGTGTACAAGATCTCTTGATGTTAAGATCACTAATACACTATCGAAGCAAGAACAATTTTTCTCTCACAAACCACCTTGGCCGAATTCTCACTAGTAATAGATTAGGATTTTTATTTTTTTTCTCTTTAGCCAAAGAAAATAAATTCTTCAATGAAAAAATCTAGGGTTGGCCGAAAATTCTCACTATACATTTATAGTGACCGAATTTTCTACCCTAGATAATTTAGGGTGGCCAAAATCCTACCCTAGTTAATTTAGGGTTTCCGAATTCTTACCTTGTCAATCAAGGTGATCACCAAAGTCCTTTTCCAAACAGGATACAAAGACTTCATTAGAATTCAAACCCCTATCGAACTCTTTAGTGTATTCGTGACTATATAAAAGACTTTCTAATTTGACTAAACAAATAAAGTCTTTTATATTTAGTATTTTTTTTAATAAAATTGGACTGATCTAAGGGGAAAAAGCATCACAAGCGATCATATGCTGAAAAACCCCTAGACAGTATCCGTATATAAAAGAGATAAAAGAAAGTAAAAAGTGACAAAAAGCAACAAAGCACAAAGAGCCAGGGAAAACAACCCCAAACAAAAAGAGGCACGAAGGCCACACCAAAAAGAAAAAGAAAACATCAAGAAAAACGAAAAGACTCGCGGCCCATGCAGTCATTGCCAACTAAAGAAGAACAGAAAGGCGGGGCAGAGAACCACCAAGAATCTGTCTGAAGCTTCAAAGCATGCTTAGAAAGCGTATCTGCAACTTGATTACCCTCCCTAAAAATATGAGAAACCTGAAAATCCATATGTGAGATTTGGAAGATGCAGCGCTGCCACGCCTGACGAACCCTCCAAGGAACCAACTCAGAACGAGAAGAGAGAAGCTGAACCACATAAGAAGAATCGCTCTCAAGCCAGATTCGATGCCACCCATACTTCCAAGCAAAATTAATGGCCAATGAGGCCGCCAGAAGCTCAGCCTCAAAAGCGAAAACCTGACCAAGAGGAATAGCAAAGCAACCCTTCACAAAAGCTCTACAGTTCCGAAAGATACCACCACAACCACCAACCCCCGGAGAGCCCATAGCAGCGCCATCAGTATTCACTTTGATCCATCCGGGGGCTGGAGGCGACCAAACCACACTCTTGATAACCGGGGCTTTAGAAGGGCGACCCTGAAGACCAAATCGACGAAGAATCAAAAGGTCATCCATACAGTTACGTATACAACCAATCTCAAGGCGATTAGCCTCTAAAACCGCACACCAGACCAAAGAAAGGACGGATCTAAAGTCCACCGACTTCCCTTCAAAGATCCACTGATTACGAGCAGTCCACACCCCCCATATCACTGCATGGATAGCCGCTTTCCACAAAATCCGGACCTGCTCACTAAAGGAAACCGACATGGCTTGCAAGAAGAAGGATTGCCAAGTTTCAGTAGAGACACGTCGCTGGAAAGTCGAGAAAACTGCCTCCCAAAGAGCAACTGCTAGGGGACAATGAAGAAAAAGATGATCTGCAGATTCACTACTAACCCCACAAATACTGCAACGAGAAGCCAACTGGAACCCAGACCTGCAAAGGCGATCCTCAGTAGGAAGCCTGTTCAACATCAAACGCCAAGTCAAAGCAGAGCGAGAGGGGGGAATAAAACGAGACCAAACATCTCTCCACCAAACAACCTGAGGAATATCACGGAAAAACTGGGAATAAGCAGCCTTGCAAGAAACACGACCATCCCGAGAATTAGCCCAAACCAGAGAATCCACAACAGGAGAAATTGCAATACGATCAATCCGAAAACACAGATCCGGGAAACGCGCTCGAAAACAATCGGCTAGCACCCATCTACCCTGATGAATAAAATCCGAAACCCTCGCCCGGAGCGGATTAGCTAAATAATCAGGAATCCCTAAAAGGTCCAAAATGGGAACCCCCAACCAATTATCCCGCCAAAAGTCCCTCTGAGAGTTCTCGCCAATTAGCCAGATACCTTCCTTAAGAAGGGAACTATAATTAGACCGAAGAGAAGACCAAATCGAGGAGGTGACATACCCTCCATGAGGCTTCTGCAAATGCCTGAGATACCTCTCCCGAAGAAAAGAGAAAGCAAAACCATCAGAGGTCATAAACTTCCAAGTGAATTTCCGCAACAGTGAGTCATTCAGCAACCCAATATCTTTCAGACCAAGACCACCCTGAGAGTAAGGCCTACAACAACGATCCCATGCAACCCGAACCAACTTAGTCTCCTCACAGGAACCGGTCCACAAAAAGTTTCTCAACTTGCGGTTAATTAGTGACAGTAGAGAAGAAGGCCACTTGTAAATCATGAAAGAGTGCACAAATGAACCAGTGATGACTGACCTGATCAGAGTAGCACGACCGGCCAGAGAGAGAGACTTGCCCTTCCATTTAGCGAATTTAGACAAGATCTTATCCGCAATAGGGCGAAGCACTGCTGTTCGAGGCTTACCCCGAAATAAAGGGACTCCCAAATACGAAAACGGAAGATGCCCAATCTGCATACCAACCAGAGACTGCAAACTACCAATCCGAGAGGGGGAGATAGAAGATCCGAAATAAATCGAAGACTTACCCCAGTTAACCAACTGGCCTGAAATATCACCATAATTGCCAAAAGCACCCATGATATGCTTTAGATTCTTTTGAGTGCCTCTGCAAAAGATCAAAACATCATCTGCATAGAGCAAATGAGTAGGAGCCAAAAAACCCCTTGGGGAAGAAATCGGCAGAATCTGAGAAGAACCCACCAACCTCGTTAATAATCTACTAAGGAAGTCCTCTGCAATACCAAACAAAAGCGGAGAGAGCGGATCTCCCTGACGAACCCCTCTAGAGCAACCAAAATATCCCTCTGGGACCCCATTCAAAAGAACTGAAAGCCTAGACGAACGAAGAATACTGTTCATCCAATCCACAAAAACAGAAGAGAACCCAAAAGCCTGTAGCACTCTGCAAAGGAAAGACCAATCCAGGGTGTCAAAAGCCTTACGGATATCAATCTTCATGGCCAAGTTACCCCCATAGCACTTCTTATGCAACACATTCACACAGTCAGAAGCCAAAGCAATACAATCCTCGATATGCCGGTCTCGAATGAAACCGAACTGTTGAGGAGAAATAATCCTGGAGGCAACACGAGCTAAACGATCAGCCAAAATCTTCGAAGAAATTTTAAATAGGAAGTTGCTAAGAACAATCGGACGAAACTGATCAACCGAAATAGATTCCCTCAGCTTCGGAAGAAGAATAATGAAACTGGAATTAAGACCTGGGAAAATAACTCCGGTGATGAAAAAATCCTGAACAGCAAGGACCACGTCACTACCAACAACATCCCAACATCTTTGATAAAATCTACCAGAAAACCCATCTGGCCCAGGGGCAGAAGCAGCATCCATAGCAAAGACTGCATCGTGAATTTCATCTGCAGATGGAACGCTAGTCAAGAAAACGTTCTCTGCGGCAGTTACCAAGGAAGGAATCACATCATCTACAATAGATAAATCTCTTCCAACTTGAGAAACATCCGAGGAAAAAAGGTCAGAATAATAACTAATGATATGATCCCTGATGGTAGGCCGATCCTCCGAGATAACCCCATTAATCGAAAGGGCTGATATAACATTACGATACTGCCTACGTTTGATAGAGGCATGAAAGAATGATGTGTTCCGATCCCCATCACGAAGCCACCTAACTCTAGACCGATCCCGAAAAAAACACTCCTGTCTCCGTAACAACACATCAAGCTCAGAATGAACACTCACCTCGGCCAGAAAAAGATCATCTGAAAAACCCCGGTTAGACAAATCAGAAAAAGAATACTAATAGTAGTATACAATTAGGAAACATATTTCCTAATCAGAAAAAGAATTGATTTTTAATTAAATAATTAATTAACTTATTAATTAATTTCCATTTAATTAAATAATAAAATAAAACAATATTATGGGCTAATTATTACCCATTGCCGCCAATGACAAGAGACCTGGGCCTACATATTGTTTTCTTATTTTATTTAATCCATTTGGACTTTAATAAAAAGCCTACATGTGAACTAGACCCATTCTTACTAAAAGAAACAAGCCCATATGTCTTTCATTAATATATTAATATAATTAAACAACTCATTAATTAAATAATGTGCAAATTATATTCTTAATATATTAAATACAATTCTAAATGGACCCACAAATAGTCCAGTAGAATATATCAGGTGATTCATGCAAGTCCGTGCGGATTGAAGATCTTGGCGGGCCTATCTAAATTTAAGCTCCAATAGACATAACTCAATCACAATCAACAAATGATTCACTTAGGTTCAATCTATTAATTTTAGTTCATTCCACTAAAGAACTAAAATTGCACTCTTAAATAAAGATGGAATAAGTTAACGATACTCATTCATACCCTAGACAATCATTTGGGAGATAGTGAATCCTCGTGAAGAATATCAGTAATCGCCAAGAGCTCATAGACCGCCTATAGCTCTCCAAGTTACCATATTTACTCATATGACCACACTTTAAACTTGGATATATATTATGACTTGTCCAGAAGTCATCTTTCAACAGACACTATTGAAAACTCAACGTTAAGATTTCATACCCAAAACCACAAATCATCCATATGATGATATTCTACTCACATTTAATAAATGGAGCAACGATGTCCATATCTATAAATGAAGTCCTCTATAGATTAACAAATGAATACCACCAAACTATCGAGGATAGACTATGCTATATAATCTTACTCATTGATAGCTCAAATGATAACACTTGCAACCATAAGTCCATCATTTATCTCAGGTTTAAGATAGACTCTTTGATTGTCCTGATAATGAAAAGACTTTTATCTATTGTCGGTTTTAGAAAAAGTATTTCATTGTGATCCGGTTCAATGCACCCAGTGCACTAGATTCTTTTACTCGAAAAACCTTCAATGATTTTAGACTCATCACAACACATTTGATCCCACTCAAATGCTAGTAAAAGAATTCTACAACTTTAACAAGATAAAGGTGCCCAACCTTTAACTTAAGTTGTGAACGTTATTCAAGACTAACTAAAGAATTGTGTCTACCTTATACATATCTAGATGTACGAACAATTCTTCTTTTCTCACAGTCTTTTGACCTTATGATTATTTACTTTGACAATTATAATAATAAATGCTATATAAGATTTTGTTAACTAACAGAAATCACTTTATTAATATGAAAAGATTGTCAAGTAAAACATTACACTCTTGCTATTGAGCATAACCCTAACAATCTCCCACTTGCGCTATAGCAAATGTGTCATATCTCTCATTCGCATGTTCTCTAGGTGCCCATCAAAACTCTTTTGTGGTAGAGCCTTTGTGAAGGGATCCACTAGATTTTCTGCTGACGCGATTTTTGTAATCGTCACGTCACCCCTATGAACAATCTCCCTAAAAAGATGATACTTCCTTTCAATGTGTTTTCCTCTCTTATGACTTCTTGGTTCTTTCGAATTAGCCACTGCTCCACTGTTGTCACAGTAAATAGTGATCTACTTATTCGCACTATGAACCACTTCTAAGTTAATCAAGAATTGGTGGAGCCAAACAGCCTCTTTGGCAGCTTCGCATGCAGCAACATACTCAGCTTCCATGGTGGAGTCAGCAATGCACGATTGTTTGATACTCCTCCATATGACTGATCCTCCTCCAAGAGTAAACACAGATCCTGATGTGGATTTTCTACAGTCAAGATCTGACTAGAAATCAGAATCTGTAAACCCTACGGGAATCAAATCCCCTTCAGAGTATATAAGCATATTGTCTCTCGTTCTCCTGAGATACTTGAAAATATGCTTGACTGTCGCCCAGTGATCAGGACCAAGTTTCGATTGAAACCTGCTAACTATACCAACAGCAAAACAAATATCTAGTCTAGTGCAGAGCATTGCATACATGAGACTTCCAACTGTCGAGGCATATGGAACCCTACTCATGAATTGCTCTTCATGCTCATTCTTAGAAACTTGTTCCTTAGAAAGTTTGATTCCATGCCTGAAAGGTAACATACCTTTCTTGGAATCCTGTATGAAAAATCTAGACAAGATTTTATCTATGTATGAAGCTTGGGATAGTGCAATCATTATATTCTTTCTATCCCCTTATTACTTGGATACCAAGAATATAACTTGCTTCTCCTAAGTACTTCCTATCAAATTGTTTTTCTAACCATTCTTTTATTGATGTCAATACACCTACATCGTTTCCGATGAGTAGTATATCATCAACATAAAGAATTAGGAAAACCAACTTGTCGCCCTTGATCCTTTTGTATACACAAGGTTCGTCAAGGTTCTGAACAAATCCAAAACCTTTCACAGCTTGATCGAACCTTATTTTCCGGGATCTGGATGCTTGCTTTAATCCATATATGGATTTTTGCAACTTGCATACCTTTTCCACTTGGCCTTTTTCAATGAATCTTTCTGGTTGCATCATATAGATGCTTTCGTCAAGACTTCCATTAAGGAAAGTTGTCTTGACGTCCATTTGCCAAATCTCTAAATCCAAAGATGCCGTAATGGATAAGAGTATCCTAATGGATTTGAGCATGGCCACAAGAGAGAAGGTTTCCTCGTAATCGATACCTTCTTTCTGTGTGTAACCTTTAGCTACTAATCTAGCTTTAAAGGTTTCCACCTTTCCATCCATACCTCTTTTCCTCTTGTATACCCACTTGCACCCAATGGGTTTTATTCCTTTTGGCAAGTCTACAAGGGACCATACTTTGTTATTGAAGATGGACTCAATCTCGAATTGCATTGCCTTTTGCCAATGGCGACTATCAACATCCTCCATTGCTTCCTTATATGTGTAGGGATTATCGTCGTCCAGGAGATTCTCCACTGATTCCCCCAGACCGATGTATCTATCGGGCTGTCTTACAACCCTCCCACTACGACAAGGAATGGTAGGTTGTTGATCTTGTGATGGGTCGGAACTTACAATTGGGCCAGGTTGTGAAACCTCTTGTGGAATTGTATCTCCTAACATCTCATTCAGGACAATTCTACTTTTAGGTATAAACTCATTCATATAGTCCTTTTCCAGAAATTTAGCATTTGTCGAAACAAATACTTTAAGATCTGAAGGACTGTAGAAATAATACCCTTTAGTTCCTTTTGGATACCCCACAAATATGCATGTTTCTGTACGGGACTCCATCTTTTCTGTCTTTCCTTTTAACACATGCACAGGACAACCAAATATCCTTAAGTGTTGTAAACTAGGCTTTCGCCCAGTCCACAACTCATGCGGTGTTCAAAGAACCAACTTCGATGGTACATCGTTTAGAATGTACATTGCAGTTTGTAAAGCATATCCCCAAAAAGAAACAGGGAGTGTTGAATAACTCAACATTGACCTAACCATATTCAAAAGAGTTCTATTTCTTCTTTCTGCCACCCCATTCTATTGAGGTGTACCTGGTGCAGAAAACTGAGAAATGATTCCATTATCAATAAGATATTACTGAAACTCACCAGATAGATATTCTCCACCACGATCAGATCTTAAGATTTTTATGTGTTTCTTTAGCTGATTCTCCACTTCAGCTTTAAATGCTTTGAACATGTCAAAAGCATCCGGCTTATGTCTCATGAGATACACATAACCAAATCTTGAATGATCATCTGTGAAAGTGATGAAGTACTCATATCCACCTCTAGCTTGAATGCTCATAGGACCACATACATCAGAGTGTATTAATCCTAAACATTCAGTGGCTCTTATGCCTTTGGTCATGAACGACCTTTTAGTCATCTTAACTTCCAAACAGGATTCACAAGTTGGTAGATCATCAACCTTTAAGTCACTTAAAGGTCCATCACTAACCATTCTTTTAATCCTATTAAGGTTAATATGACCTAAGCGCAAATGCCATAGGTAGGTTTCATCTTTTTATAATTTTACTCTTTTATGATTAGGTTCCATTGTTTCTGTGTCTAACAAGTGAGAAATATTCCTATGCAAAAAGAATAGATCGTTTTCTAATGTACCTTTGCAAATAAATTTGTTATTCTTACTAATAATAAAATCTTTATTAAAAGTAACCGAATATCCAAAATTATTTAAAAAAGAAACTGCAATCAAATTCCTCTTGAATTGAGGTACATAATAAACGTCTATTAAATCTAAATGCATACTAGAATCTAAGATAACTCTTACATCTCCCACTGCACTGGCAGACACCAACACTCTGTTGCCTAAACGCAAGTTGATTTCATCTTTATTCAGCCTTTTCTTTTCCTGAAAACCCTGCAAGGAATAACAAACATGATTAGTGGCTCCTGAGTCTATGATCCAAGAATCGGTAGAGTCTGCCAAAAAACATGTTTCAAGATAATTAATATTACCTTGTTCCTTCTTTTTCTGAGACTTTGGGCAATTACTTTTCCAATAGCCCTTTTCACCACAAAGGAAACACTTCCCTTTGATCTTGGTTACTTTCTTGGTCTCCTTCTTGGTAGGCCCAAGTTGCTTTTTCTTCTGTTGTTTCTTGACCTTCTTACGGGTCTTAACAGTAGCAACTTTACCAACCATATGAATCTCTTGACCTTTGCCTTTCACAAGGATCTTTTCAGCGCTTTGAACATCTTGCATTAGGCCTTGCAAGGTGTATTCCTTATTGTTCAAGGTGTAGTCCATCTTGAACTGGTCAAAGGAATCTGACAGTGAGTTGACAATCATATCAATTTTGGTCTCACCATCTATCTCAGCACCATTAAGTTCTGCAATATTTAGATGTGTTATAACCTTCATCATGTGATCTTTCACAGCCTGTCCAGGTTTCATCCTAAGATTCATAAAAGCAATAATTGTTTCTCTCTTAGTCGACCTAGTTCTCATAGCAAACATCTCCTCTAGAGACATCATTATATCAGCAGCAGACTCCATTCCTTCATGCTACTGTTGCAACACGTCGGAGTGGCCATGATATAAGATTTAACCATATCATCTGAAGTCTTCCACTGCTCATACTCATCTCTTTGCAAAACACTAGATTCAATAGTAGGAGCAAGTGGTTTAGGAGTTGACAGAACAAATTTATGTCTTTTAGCTTGCAGCAACAACCCAATTTTCCTTTTCCATGTGACATAATTATCTCCAGTTAAACTGTTATCTTTCAGGATGTTCATTAGGGATGGGGTCATGATTTCTGAATAAAACAAAAAATATATATGCGTAAACAATCATTTTTTAGCATTTTCGAATATTTATCTTGAATTAAAAAATTATAATTCAATCGTAAAATTCAACGTTCGATCCAACACCCATAAATGTTACGCCTCCTTTGGGAGTTCGCACCATTTATTAGTTAGACTAGGTCCCACCTAATTGTAAACATAACAACCAACGTTTTCAATTTTAGCCTTGTGATTTTATTAACAAGAACTCTTTGGAGGATATCAATAAAACCACATTAAGTGTACAACCAAGATTTCGACCCTCAATATATTCACTCACGAAAATCCCTACTTGGGGAGTAGATCTCGTTTGAGTCAATTGTCTAGTCTATCCTTGTAAAGAAGTATCTTGCTATATTCCATTCATGGACGCCCCTTGGGGGGATTACCAAAAACAATATAGCTCAACTAACCTTGGAGGCCATAGGTGTTTGCAATACACCTTCTCCCACTCAATTATTTAAGGCATGTGATTAAATCTCATAGAATGATTGACCAAGTTATCTAGATGCCAATTAGATACCTAAATCATTCAGTGCATGTTCATACCAAAAGAGATATATGAGTGGCACTCCTATTCTACATGACATGTTATCAAACAATAACAAATATTGTAATATTTACACAAAGTAAATAACCACGATTTTGATCCATCTTAGAAAGCAAGTAAATTACAATTGTTTGGAATAAAAAAATTCTCTTTTCTTGGCAAATAAATCTTCAAACGGCCATGGATCACGTGAGCACCCACGGCTGCCCAAATGGCGTGCACACTCCACTACCCTAACAAGGGCTGCCGTGTGCAGCCCATGGACTCCATGGGGCTGTGCATATCCAACATGCACAGCTGCATGCAATTTTGCATGCGTGCTTGTTGCTATGGTGCGCATGGTCCCAAACTCGTTCCGGTTGCTACTAATTCTTCAAGTCTTTGAATCTTCGATGCTTGAACATATTACAAACATATTTATACAATAAAAATACTGCAGTTTTTTTTTTTTTTAATCACAGCAGTATTTAATACAAAAAAATACTGCACTATATTTTATTACATTAAAAAAAAATACTGCAGTTTAATATAATACATAAAAATATATATATATATTAGCAACTACCAAGAAGGAAATTGTGACGATAATAGGCCACCCTTCTTGTTACAATTCCGAAACAAAAAATACATTGAAATTCTAGGATCAAAATCGAGCAATAACAATTCACTTTAAATCAAAATATAACATATATAAATCCATACATTCCAATGTAATTATATATGAGAATACCTAGAGTGCCATCTCTTTCTAAACATGCATAATCACAATAAAAAGAAAAAGATTCACGTATATATACGTTAATTAATTAAAGGGTACAACCAGGCTCTGATGCCAATTGTAGGGAAAAAATACGTGTACGCAGCGGAAGCGAGACTAAAAGAGAGTTTAGCATATTTTAAATTTTTTTCCATATTGAACCTTAACCCTTTAATTAATTAATCATACATACGAAAAGATGAAATACCTTTGTCGTGTGATCCGATTGAATAACGTCGATGGTAATCCGCTAGATCTTCCAAAACCGATCACGAACATAAATCACCTAGGAGAGTGGTCTCTCTTCTTTGAATTGTGAACCTGAGAATGGACAAACAAACACTTATCTGATTTTGTTAGTCACTATAATCTCCAAAAGGTTGTTAAGAATGTTCCGGTCACTTTTGAATTCACAATCGTAAGATTGAAATTCACGTGAACCTAATTCGAAAGTGTGTACAAGATCTCTTGATGTTAAGATCACTAGTACACTATCGAAGCAAGAACAATTCTTCTCTCACAAACCACCTTGACCAAATTCTCACTAGTAATAGAGTAGGATTTTTATTTTTTTTTCTCTTTAGCCAAAGAAAATAAATTCTTCAAAGAAAAATCTAGGGTTGGCCGAAAATTCTCTCTATATATTTACAGTGACCGAATTTTTTACCCTAGATTATTTAGGGTGGCCGAAATCCTACCCTAGTTAATTTAGGGTTTCCGAATTCTTACCTTGTCCAACAAGATGATCACCAAAGTCCTTTTCCAAATAGGATACAAAGACTTCTTTAGAATTCAAACCCTAATCCAACTCTTTAGTGTATTTGTGACTATATAAAAGACTTCATAATTTGACTAAACAAATAAAGTCTTTTATATTTAGTATAATACTAATAGTAGTATACAACTAGGAAACATATTTCCTAATAAGAAAAAGATTTAATTTTTAATTAAATAATTAATTAACATATTAATTAATTTCCATTTAATTAAATAATAAAATAAAACAATATTATGGGCTAATTATTACCCATTGCTGCCCATGACAAGAGACTTGGGCCTACATATTGTTTTCTTATTTTATTTAATCCATTTGGACTTTAATAAAAAGTCCACATGTGAACTAGACCTATTTTTACTAAAAGAAACAAGCCCACATGCCTTTCATTAATATATTAATATAATTAAACAGCCCATTAATTAAATAATGTGCAAATTATATTCTTAATATATTAAATAGAATTCTAAATGGAACCACAAATAGTCTGGTAGAATATATCAAGTGATTCATGCAAGTCCGTGCGGATTGGGGATCTTGGCGGGCCTATCTAAATTTAAGCTTCAATAGACATAACCCAATCACAATCAACAAATGATTCACTTAGGTTCAATCTATTAATTTTAGTTCATTCTACTAAAGAACTAAAGTTGCAATCTTAAATAAAGATGGAATAAGATAACGATACTCATTCATACCCTAGACAATCATATGGGAGACAGTGAATCCTCGTGAAGAATATCAGTAATCGTCAAGAGCTCATAGACCGCCTACAGCTCTCCAAGTTACCATATTTACTCATATGACCACACTTTGAACTTGGATGTATATTATGACTTGTCCATAAGTCATCTTTCAATAGACACTATTGAAAACTCAACGTTAAGATTTCATATCCAAAACCACAAAGCATCCATATGATGATATTCTACTCACATTTAATAAATGGAGCCACGATGTCCATATTTATAAATGAAGTCCTCTATCGATTAACAAATGAATACCACCAAACTATCGAGGATAGACTATGCTATATAATCGTACTCATTAATAGCTCAAATGATAACACTTGTAACTATAAGTCCATCATTTATCTCAGGATTAAAATAGACTCTCCGATTGTCTTGATAATGAAAAGACTTTTATCTATTGACAGTTCTAGAAAAGGTATTTCATTGTGATCCGTTTCAATGCACCCAGTGCACTAGATTCTTTTACTCGAAGACACTTCGATGATATTAGACTCATCACAACACATTTGATCCCACTCAAATGCTAGTAAAAGAATTCTACAACTTTAACAAGATAAAGGTTGCCAACCTTTAACTTAAGTTGTGAACGTTATTCAAGACTAACTAAAGAATTGTGTATACGTCATACATATCCAGATGTACGAACAATTATTCTTTTCTCATTGTCTTTTGACCTTATGATTATTTACTTTGACAATTATAATAATAAATGCTATATAAGATTTTATTAACTAACAGAAATCACTTTACTAGATGCATTGAATGATTTAGGTATCTAATTGGCATCTAGATAACTTGGTAAATCATTCTATGGGATTTAATCACATGCCTTAAATAATTGAGTGGGAGAAGGTGTATTGCAAACACCTATGGCCTCCAAGGTTAGTTGAACTATATTATTTTTGATAATCCCCCCAAGGGGCGTCCATGAATGGAATATAGCAAGATATTTCCTTACAAGGATAGACTAGACAATTGACTCAAACGAGATCTACTCCCCAAAGAGGGATTTTCGTGAGGGAATATATTGAGGGTCGAAATCTTGGTAGTACACTCAATGTGGTTTTATTGATATCCTCCCAAGAGTTCTTGTTAATAAAATCACAAGGCTAAAATTGAAAACGTTGGTTGTTATGTCAACAATTAGGTGGGACCTAGTCCAACTAATAAATGGTGCGAACTCCCAAATGAGGCGTAACATTTATGGGTGTTGGATCGAACGTTGAATTATAAATATTTAATTCAAGATAAATATTCGAAAATGCTAAACAATGATTATTTACTTATATATATTTTTTGTTAAGAAATCAAGATCCCATCCCTTATGATCATCCTAAAAAAGATAAAACCTTAACCGGTAATAATTATGTCACATGGAAAAGGAAAATTGGGTTGTTGCTGCAAGCTGAAAAAATATAAATTTTGTTCTAACTACTCTTAAACCATCTGCTCCTACTAATGAATCTAATGTGATGCAATGAGACAAGTATAAGCAGTGGCAGACCTCTAATGAGATGGCCAAATGGCTACCATCTCAGACGTGTTGCAACAGCAGCATGAAGGAATGGGGTCTGCTGCTGATATGATGATGTCTCTAAAAGAGATTCATATGGTTGGTAAAGTTGCTACTATTAAGACTCGTCAAAAGGTCAAGGAATAATAGAAGAAAAAGCAACTTGGGCCTACCAAGATGGACCAAGAAAGTAACCAAGATCAAAAAGAAGTGTTTCTTTTGTGGTGAAAAGAGACATTGGAAAAGTAATTGCCCAAAGTCTTAGAATAAGAAGGAACAAGGTAATATGAATTATCTTGAAACATGTTTTTCTGGCATATTCTACAGATTCTTGGATCGAAGACTCTGGAGCCACTAATCATGTTTTTTTATTCCTTACGGGGGTTTCAAGAAAGGAGAAAGCTAAATAAGAATAAAATCAACTTGCGTTTAGGCAACAGAGCGTTGGTGTCTGCTAGTGCAGTGGGAGATATTAGAGTTAATCTAGATGCTAGTAGACATTTAGATTAGATAGACATTTATTATGTACCTCAATTCAAGAGAAATTTAATTTCAGTTTCTTGATTAAATAAATTTGAATATTCGGTTACTTTTAATAAAATTTTTATTATTAGTAAGGATGACAAATTTGTTTGCTAAGGTACATTGGAAAATGGTCTATTCTATTTACATAGAAATATCTCTCACTTGTTAGACACATAGTTAACGCAATCTAATCATAAAAGAGTAAAATTATCATAAGATGAAACCTACCTATGCCATTTGTGCCTAGGTCATACTAACCTTAATAGGATTAAAAGATTGGTTAGTAATAGACCTTTAAGTGACTTAAAAGTTGATGATCTACCAACTTGTGAATCCTGTTTGGAAGGTAAAATGACCAAAAGGTTGTTCAGGACCAAAGGCATAAGAGCCATTGAATCTTTAGGATTAATACACTCTGATGTATGTGGTCCTATGAGCATTCAAGCTAGAGGTGGATATGAGTACTTCATCACTTTCACAGATGATCATTCAAGATTTGGTTATGTGTATCTCATGAGACATAAGTCGGATGCTTTTGACATGTTCAAAGCATTCAAAGCTGAAGTGGAGAATCAACTAGAGAAACACATAAAAATCTTGAGATCTGATCGTGGTGGAGAATATCTATCTGCTGAGTTTTAGCAATATCTTATTGATAATGGAATAATTTCTCAGTTTTCTGCACCAGGTACACCTCAATACAATGGGGTAGCAGAAAGAAGAAATAGAACTCTTTTGAATATGGTTAGGTCAATGTTGAGTTATTCAACACTCCCTATTTCTTTTTGGGGATATGCTCTACAAACTGCAATGTACATTCTAAACGATGTACCATCAAAGTCGGTTCCTCAAACACCGCATGAGTTGTGGACTGGTGGGCGAAAGCCTAGTTTACAACACTTAAGGATATTTGGTTGTCCTGCGCATGTGTTAAAAGGAAAGACAGAAAAGATGGAGTCCCGTACAGAAACATGCAAATTTGTTGGGTATCCAAAAGGAACTAAAGGGTATTATTTCTATAGTCCTTCAGATCTTAAATTATTTATTTCAACAAATGCTAAATTTCTGGAAAAGGACTATATGAATGAGTTTATACCTAAAAGTAGAATTGTCCTGAATGAGATGTCAGGAGATACAATTCCACAAGAGGTTTCACAACCTGGCCCAATTGTAAGTTCCGAACCATCACAAGATCAACAACTTACCATTCCTCGTCGTAGTGGGAGGGTTGTAAGACAACCCGAGAGATACATCGGTCTGGAAGAATCAGTGGAGAATCTCCCGGACGACGATGATCCCTACACATATAAGGAAGCAATGGAGGATGTTGATAGTCGCCACTGGCAAAAGGCAATGCAATCTGAGATTGAGACCATGTTCAATAACAAAGTCTGGTCCCTTGTAGACTTGCCTAAAGGGATAAAACTCATTGGGTGCAAGTGGGAATACAAGAGGAAAAGAGGTATGGATGGAAAGGTGGAAACCTTTAAAGCTAGATTAGTAGCAAGTTGCAAAAATCCAAAGACGGATTCAAAATCAAAGTTCGGAGACCCGGATACGGTCGAAGAACGCGAGCGGAGCGCTAGAGGAAGTTGCTAGGCCAAATGGCCAAGCATGTGTCCACGTGTAACACACGGCTGAGACACCTCTTTGCCCACGTGTGCCACACATGGAGCTGACATGTCATCAGCTAGTTGGTTGTTCTTTTCCCTCTCTCTCGTCCTTTTAAATGTTTCTCATTCCCTCCCATTCATTCCAAGAAGAAAAGTTTTGAAATCCTAAGATCAGAATTTTCTCTCAACTTTTTCTCACCTTCCAAACACCATAACTTTCTCATTCGAAGTTGGAATTGGTTGATTCAAGTTGGAGATTGTTTGTAATCAAGTCCTCTACCTTTTCCAATTGGTCTTGCAACTGTTTAATAGACTTTTCTGGTGGTTCCACATAGAAAAACGAACCAGCTCTTGATCTTGAGGTATTGGTCATATCTTTATGATTTCTTCTTTTATAACCTTCAACTTGCTTGGGGTTTCTTCTTCTATATGTATATATATGTATGGTGAATGCTATTGAGAAAGATAGCTTCATAATCAATCCTAATCAAAAAGTCTAATTAGAGACATATGTGAACTAGATTCTTTGATTCTATAATTTTCACATGTTTGAGAGTTGTATTGTGATTAGATTGACATCTAGGATTATTTGAAACTTGATTGAATCATTTTATGATTGATAATCCTTGAAATGTGTTTTGATCCTTTGATTGATGAAATCTAGGATTAATGCTCTTGTATGTGTTTTTAGAGTCATCTAGGATTTAATTGATTTATTAATATATCCATGCTCTAAACCTTTGGCTAGAATACTCATTGAATACGTTCTATGTTTATAGCATCTTGAATTTGTGCTTCATGATTATGATATATTCAAGTGTTATTTGTGTGAATGGAACTATGAGCTTTTGTGTTAGGTGTTTTCACATGCTCTAGGTTTAATTCATGTTTTTGCTTCTAGACTTCTATTATTGTGTTCTCATATTTTTAGGTCTAGTTGTTCCATAGAATGTCTTGATCACATGTTCTATATTATGTTGATTGTGATTTGTATCATTTGCATCACCTAGATCATTTGTCTTGAGGAAAGGTTGAAGTCTTTTGTTAAAGTGACTGAAGCTTTAACTTGAGCAAGAAGACTTGACTAGGAATAAGTTCCTGATAGCCAAGCGAAAGTCTTAGCAAGGAGTTTCATACTCCAGATAGTTAAGCTAGGGGAGCTTGACTAAGATCCTTGTGATCTAGATTACTAAGCAAGGAAATCTTTCTAAAGGCTTGAGAGCCTTGGATAGGAAGTTGCTTCCTAGAGGTATAAGACACACCTTGGATAAGAAGTAGGCTTAGTGATTCACTAGCCTGAGGGTATACTAGGATTTGATAGGTTAAAGTGGATATCATAGAGTTGATAGCCTTGAGTGTGTATCTCATTTTCATATAGTGGATTTCCTTCACCAATGGTTGTGGATTCAACCCGTGGATGTTTCCTCTTCGGAGGTTTACCACGTAAAAATCTTTGAGTTCATTGTCTCTTTCTCTATCTCTTTTATATTGTATATGTGTATGTTTTATTTTGTTGAATATCATTCACTTGTGTTGTATATTTGAACAAGTACTTGTAAAGAGTGATTTGTAGAACAATCATCTTTAGATCAATTTTGTATTTGTAATTCTTCATATTTTGTTATCTTTATGTATAGATATATTTGTTCACTCTTGTAATACATTGAACAATATTGATATACAAAGTATTCTTTGATATTGTATTTTGGTGATATTATACCTCATACAGCAACTTGTTATATGTAGACAATGCCTAAATGATGATATGCATATCTTGTCTATGTATGAATGTACCGTTTATATGTTGTATGTAAAACTACCTTGAGGGACAAACGTAAGTTTGTTCAAAGGATTGAAAATAGACGACCTATTCACCCCCCCCCCCCCCCCCCCCCTCTTATTAAGCAATTTAACCTTGTTTGTATACTTTCAGATGTACCCCTTTTACACTAAATAAAGAGTGTCACGGTTCTCATTAGAACCTCGCCAACCTGCAATCCATTGAACCCCCCATCTACCTCATTCTTCACCCCTTAGGATCGGTCCTGAATCCCAACACCGATCCCTGGTAACTTGACCAAGAGCCTTCCCTGGTACCCCTCCCGACCGAACCGAGATGGTGCTCTACCCGGTCCAAGGCAACCGTGGTGCACCAATACACAATACACCGAGGTCAACTGTTATCCCAGAGGCATCCGAGGGATTTTTCAGGTTAACAAATGGTTTAACCCATTTCCAGGATATTACACCGCGACATTAAAGCCCAATTCTAGTGAAAACAAGTCCAAGTCATTGTTGCATCTTAAGTGTTGCTACCAGGACACCGCGACAGAGAAGAGAGAAATCAGTGAAGACAATCAGGTGTGATGTCACTATCTCTTTGTCATTGGTTTGCCAACCACAACAGAGAGGAAGGAAATCAGCTAATCAATCAGGTTAGATGTCACAGCCTCAGTGTCGCTATTAGCTAACCGTGACATCACTTTGAGAATTCAGATCTACAATGTCATTGGCTTAGTGCCGTGAGAAAGATTGAAGATCCCAGATCCAAATGTCGTTGTCTTGACAACCACGATAACCAGATCGAATGCCGTATAACCGTCTGTCGTGATCATGTTCGCTGGGGCTAAACCGCAACAATCGAACCACAACATATGCCATATCAGCGAATCTGGTGGCTGCAAGACATTACCTTTGGTCCATATAAATACATTTCCCCTTCATTTTGAACACATATAAATAATATAGTAGAAATGAACCAGCAAGAGATTTGAGAGTATTTTCATCCATTCTCCCAATCTGATTTCTCATCTTAAACTACCTTTTTTCCATCCAAAAACCCAACAATACACATCTAGTTTACCTTCCCATAAACATCCCTCTCTACCCACTTATCCTTTATCATTTTCCATTAGACATACATTCCATTACACAACCTTATCTACCATTCTTTGCATCAAGATCAATCAAAGAACTCAAAGGAAACAAGCTTAAAGAAGGAAGCTCATGGGTGATTTCCTTATCTTTTACATTTGTTCATTGATTGTAATCATGTGTAACAAAACCGCTTCTCTAGGGGATTGATTTGAGAATCCTTTGGATTTTGGGCATTTGTTTTGGCTATTAATATTATGTTCTCCTACTTGTAAGTCATGTAGAGGAAAAAAGAAGCATAGGTTTTTAAATTTATTATTTTGGACCTTTTTGTATACACGAATATGAGGAGGGATTTGTTTTCATACCTTTGAAGATCTCTCCTTCGTTTCTTTTTGATCCTTTAACTCTAAGCCTTCCGAGCTATGACCCACAATCTAGCAAATGTATGTGTGGGCACGTCACAGATTTCAAGAGTACTTGAATGGAGGCTTCAGAGATGGAGAAGACAACACCTTGTCTCCTTTGTTGAGTTCAGCCAAGCTTGAGCAAAAGAAAAAATAATTTCTTTTCTTTTTCATCTTCTCCTTGCCGCACCTCTCTCTCTCTCTCTCTCTATATATATTAGGGTTAGGTTAGTTTGTTTCCTGATAAGTATATCTTATATACCAAGATCCTAAGGTTTAGTTAACCAAATCAAAATAGGATTATAAATTCTTTTTAATTTGGTCACCACTAAGACTTGAACCTTTGACCTCTTTAAAGGAAATAAAATTATTTTATTCCTTTTCTTTCATCAAGGTTCAAACCTATAACCTCCAAATAACAATTAATAATTCTTAATTATTAATATGTCAATTAAATAATCATATTATTTAATTATATTTAATTAATCAATTAAATAATTTTTTAATTAAATAATCATATCATTTAATTAATTTCCATAATATATCCAAGTTACTTTCGTAACATAATTAATTGGACCATCCAATTCACCGTGAGCCTTGTTACTAATAATTGTAAAGGGCTAGCAAGGGGACCCAATAGACCCACAATTTTGAGCTCTAATAATACTTAGAAAAAATTAATTAAACTTTTTAATTAATATTTCACGATTATTAACCTCGGAGTTATTCCATTAAAAACCCAAGGTTGCACTCTCGTAACTGTAGATGTTTTACACAACCAAAATATCAGTGTCCATCGATACATCTATTTCATATAGTATGATCCTCCACAAGTAGTTCATAATTAAAGCTAGGTCATAAAGTCTGTTATACCTCTCTAATTATATCTTTTTTCCTTTAAGTACCATTGATTCTTTAATGAAAAATTATATCCTTCCTTCCTTTACGGAAAAAGAAGAGCACTCTTAATCGTTCAAGTCCCGAATCAACTCTTAAGGGAACTACTCATCTACTTCTCGTAAGAAAGAGTAGATTCCTCTATTATGTGCATACCTTCCCAACTAAGATACGAAATTATTGATCGGGAATACTACTCCGATATCTCACCCATGGTTTGTTAAGAAACACGATCTAATTTGAATGAGTCAGCAAGACACTTAGGATTTAGATCACCCATATACAGCCATCATTTGTCGATATATATATAAATATTTTCAACTAACGGATCTTGGTGACAGATTCATATAGATAGTGGCTCAATCCTATATGATCATATCATTTAAGGTGTCTCCATTCTCATATCACCATATGAGTAGTCTAAGATAAGACCACCATACATTACGGAATGGACCGCAACTATAGATTAACCACAAATAAAGCACCCATCTTTATTTGCTTTCTACGGACTCTTTAGATTGCACGTCTCAAACCGAATTCCTATATATATGACATTCATATACTCAGTTTGAGATTACATTTAGCAATCTTGGATGTTTAACACATATAATATAAATGTATGAGTCATATTTATTGAATGAAAATACTATTTCTTTTATTAATGGATTTATAACATTTACAAATTACAAGTTTTATGGCATAAATCCCAAAACTACTATGTTTTATTCACTTTATAACTAGATCTTGATCTTATGTAATTGATTGAGAATATCACTTGTTAATTGCAATATTGGTAGGATTTATTTGGGATAAAATCGATTGAGACTTGACAACCTTAATTGATTGTAGCTCATAGTGAATAGGATAGGTTAATTGGTGGGTATATCAATCACGATTGCCTAGACCATTAATTGTAATTAACTGATCCCCCATTATCCCCTCTCTCTAAATATCATAGGAGAGGAATTTTGGTAAGAAGTGGTTTGGTTTTGTTCCAACGGCCAGACCACACTTTCGAATATAATCGGTCCTTAATAGTTGAGAACGGTTCCTTAATGAAGCCATTTAAACTTTGCCTAATATCCATTGGTGACACTATCAATTCCTTAATTTCTCTTAATTGATTAATCCATTTTACTTATCTAAAGAGTTGAGTCTTCTATTTTTCATATCATCAATATTGTTGCTCTCTTGTTATCTTGTTATCTTGTTATCTTGTGTATGTTTGTTGGTTTTCCAAACCAATCGCTATCAAACCAATTTATGATTTACATTTGTGCAATTAGATTAGCTAAGATTAGTTAATCACTTCAATTGTCAACACCATTCCCTGTGGAAGAATCCCTTGCTTACCATTTTACTAATTTCATATTTTAAGTGTGGTTGCAATTGGTAAACAACTTTGTTTTCCTAAATGAAATATATCTTTTTGTCGAGTACAAAACGGCCTCTTCAACTAGCCATGGCCGAATGGTGGTATAATTCAAATTACAACACCACCATCACAATGACCCCTTTTGAGGCTCTCTATGGGTACAAACCACGTATTTTCTCATACACAATCCTAGAAATTAGTTCACCAGAGGTCAAGGACTTTACCAGTGAAAGAGAAAAAATATAGGCCGTACTCAAGGAGACATTGAAATAAGTTCAAGCAAGAATGAAATTATATGTGGATAAAAACCGAACTAAACGAGAATTCGTAGTCGGAGATTGGGTTTACCTGAGGTTGCAACCATACAATCTTCACCGGAATTTGAAGCTAGCTCCTTGCTTATTTGGTCCATTTAAGGTGCTTGCTCAAGTGGGAACGTCGCTTATCGTCTCCCGTTGCTAGATGACTCTCAAATTCACTAATGTTCCACATCTTACAGCTCAAGAAGAGGGTCGGGGCCACAATCAACCCAAGCTCCACTCTTCCACCTACTGGACCCAATGGTTAGACGTTAGTGTTTCCCGTAGCGATCATGGCTCGCAAAATGGTGAAAAGACACAGCCAGACCGTTGCTCAGATTCTAGTATAGTTGTCTTTCACATCGTCGGAGGATTTGACATGGGAGGACGTCACGTTGATTCGATTGCGATTTTCAGGGGCTTTGGACCTGTGAGGACATCAAGTCTTTAAGGGGTGGGGAATGTCAGGAGAGATGAATAAAGGTCATTTGAGGTTGATTGAAGAAGATTGAAGTAGTTTTAGGGAATTTTAATTAGGGATTTCAAAGAGGAAGATTTGGAATGTTTTCAAACATCAAGACAAATGAGTTTTTTATAGGTCATCTCGAACCCCTACTCAAAACGATGTGTTTTGTGGTGAGGTCTAACTTGGGCTCATTGGACCTGAAAGCATTGTTGGGCCTATGAGGCCACAATTTCAATTATCCATTTCCAATTTGTAGTTAGTGAAACCGTGACCCTACCTTAGTATAATGTTTCCAGGCCACTTGTCATTTTGTTTTTTTTTTTTTTTTTTCTTTTTGGTTACGATTCCAGAATAGCATAAGTTGTCATTTTCTATTACACAATTTCTTCTCTATTACAGTTCTCAATCTCTCTCTCCTGGAATTCCAGAAAATATTCTTCTCAATTGCTCCTCTTAAGGGCTTTACACCTTCATGAATTTTTTGGCAACATTATCCAAACAAATACACAATTTAACCCGCCCCGAGTTCTAACCAATATAAAGATATTAGTTTATTTAAAAGTTAAATTAAACTACTTCATTAAGAAAACAGTTGCAAACTAAAATCACCAGATTGTTTGACTAGCTTTAGGCTATGCCAAACATGGCTTATTGATTATTCAATAATTAGTACAATCATTATGAGATAATTTCGATAATCAACCAAGCTTATTCTTGAACATGAAATAGTGAGGAGCAAACAAATATATCTACCGAGCATCCTTTGATAAGAGAGCGTTACTTTCAACCATTCGTGCATTGCATAGCTCATCAACACAGTCCCCTCTTTCAAAAACTGCTGCAGCTCCCATTCCCGAACCTGCAGTGATAATGAAAATTAGATATATTTGTTTGGTTCCTACTTAGTGAATTACACCTCACCTAATCAATTTCCAGAAGATAGGATCATCACCAATGGAAAAGAGAGATTTGCAAATTTAATTTATTAGCTAGTCATGTTTAGTGAGTTTAGACACGACTCCGTACATATTACCACATGCTTAACTAGTTCATTCTATAACACGTTGAAGTTCAATAACTGTTTACAATTAGAGTAATGCCAAATTACCCAAATCCATGCCCAAATGATATGGCATATAAGTTGTAATTAACAATTCATCTCAAGATTAGCATGGTGGTTACAACTCACCCACTACATTATTTGGACATAAATTTGGGCAATCTAGCATTTATCATATCCTAACTAGCTTTCATGTGCTGTATATTTATGTACTGATATATATATATATATATATATATAGAGAGAGAGAGAGAGAGAGAGAGAGAGAGAGAGAGAGAGAGAGAAATAACAGACCTATGCACATGGAGATCACTCCAAAGCGACAATCCTTGCCACGACGCTTCATTTCATGCAATAGAGTCGCAACACAGCGTGCACCTAATACAGATACAGCAGGTAGCTTAAATTTATGTCGGACCTACAATGAAGGCTTCGTTATTCAAGAGTAAACTGTGTTTCTTATAAAATATTGCACTTTCTTTTTTGTCTGTTTTCTGTGGCAGATGCCAGGCTACTAAGACCAATAAACAACAAATGATCATGCATATAAATTTGTTTGTGCATCTTCACAAAATTTTTGGAGGTCCAATAGCAAGTGCCAACAATGATTCACAGACAATTACAAATTACAAATTGTCAGTTTTCAGCAAACCATAATGTTGTAAGTTACCTGTGGCACCTAAGGGATGTCCAAGAGCAATTGCACCTCCATTAACATTGACTATTTCAGGATCAAGCTCCAGCTTCTTACAACAATAAACATACTGGGATGCAAATGCCTGAACAAAACAGTACACTACTTAGCTAAAAATTGTTGAACTTCAATCAAATTTACTATGTTAGCTACAACAATCATACAAATCTAATACCTCATTTATCTCAAACAAGTCAATATCACTAAGCTCGAGACCTGCAGACCTCACTGCAGCTGGAATTGCAACAGCTGGACCTATGCCCATGACCGCTGGATCCACACCAACAGCAGAAAAACTTCTGCAAGAGAGAGAAGTCAAGAACATGAATTTCTGTCTCTATTTCAATTTAAAAGTACGTTCAGGAAAAATCCACTTTTGTCAAATGCAATAAATCAAGCTCTTGACATGAGAGGCAAAGAAGACTATTAAATGTAAATTCCATATATAAATATTCTTATTCATATCACACCTTAGTTTGCCCTACTCTAAATTTCAAAAGCAACTAAGCTAGCTTGTTACTGCCTTAAGTATGAACTGAATTTTGTTATTTGTTTATCTATCTGAATTTTAAAGAAAAAAAATACACCCAACCTACCTGAGGTTTGGGGTTTTACACTCAGAAACAACTTATTGAAAAACTCACAATGATCCCCTCTCGTTAAGTTTGACCGTTAAAGTTGACAGTCAAAAATAGTAAAAATACGAAAATATCCCTAAATAAGAAAATCATAAAATAAAGAAAAACAAACTTTAGATTTCCACCATCCATTTTTGAGATGGAGATGGATAGTGGAGAATTATTCATTAAAAAAATGGATCTCCACTGTCCATCTCAAAAGATGGACTGTGGAGATTTATTAAAAAATCGAAAAAAAGGAAGAGATGGGTGGTGATCCTGGATCTCCGAGCCTCCCCCCGTGCCAAGGGGAAGGCTCCAGCCCCCTCTGTTTCTCAAAACCACCACCACCGCCCAGATCTCACTACACCCATTTCAATGCACACCCACTTTTTCTTCCTTCAAAGTTTCGTGAATCGAAGAAACCATTTCTGTTTACCCTCTCTCTCTTGTGAGTGAATTTCAATGGCTTCTTCTTCACTTGCTGTGGTGGCAATTCTGGTCACCCATTTCGGTTTCCAGACCCATGTGAGATCTGATGTCTCTGACATCATTTCAAGGTCGGAGATGATCTCTGTCTCTACACCAACAAAGTGGGTCCCTTCCACAACCCCATGTACTCTTTTTGTTTGTTTCAGGTTTTTGTGTTGACAAAAAGCAACTATTTTGGATCTGGGTTTGTGTTGTTTTAATTTGTTTTGGTTAGGTTGGATTAAATTGCATTCAAGCTTATTAGTTAGTTGTTGATACAGATTGTTTGGTTGAAAGAGATTGGAAAGTTTACATTTTTCACATTTGTTAGAATGACTTTGCTAGAATTGTGATAAGATGTGTGATAGCTGCCAGATTTTGATGAATTTGCTAGCATGAGATTCAAGCAACAATGGTGGTGGTGAAGTTAAACAGGGGAGGCTAGGAGATCAGATTGATTGCCATCTCCACTGAATTTTTATTTTTTTTCATTTTTTAATTTATTTATTTTTAATAAATCCCTGTGGTCCATATGAAAGATTGACCGTGGAAATCCATTTTTTTTTTTTTTTTTCATTTTCTTAAAAATTATTTTGATGAATAAGTCTCCAACATCCATCTCCATCATATCTAAAGCTAGTTTTTTATTTCTCATATTTTAATTTTTTTTTTTCTTTATTTTATGATTTTTTTAATCAGGGGTATTAAGTCTATTTACTATCTTTTGATGGTTAACTTTAACTGTCAAGAAGTTGTTCCCAAGTGTAAAACCTCAATCCTTAGGTAGGTTGAGAGTAATTTATTCAATTTTAATTTCTACCTTTATTGTTGTGTGTATCTTATTGGTTACACAACTATTGTATATAACAGATTATTTTTAGGGAAAACTTCACTTTCCCAAACTATATCATTAATTGCATTAGCTTTGCAACTGTGGCCATTATAACACTAAAATCCCCTCTTACTTGTTGACTAATTGAACACCACTAGTCCGTTAGGTCGGAGGGTCAATATTGTCTTTTTGTCATTTCTTATTTATATTTTATTTAATTCTTTTTCGTCTCTCTCATCTCTTTTTTGCTTTTCTCTATCAACCCTCTTTCACTTTCCTCTCCCACTATTTTCTCTCCCTCTCGCACTTACTCTACCCTAACTGACTAACACTGGTCAACCGTTAGTAAACGAGTTAGAGGAGATGTCAGTGTTATCAAAATCTCCAAGACAGATGTTCTCACAAGAAGAGTTTTAAAACCTAAGTTATGAACTTTCGTCCAAAAAAAAAAAACCCTAAGTTATGAACTTCTTAGTAAAAGTCATTTTCTTCTAAATGGTGACAGCAGGCTCTATTTCTTGCCTAACCTTACCAATTACTCGTTCATCTAGCTTCCATTCTGCTCAGTGTTTATGTCAAAGTTCTGTCTGCCTTTCCACTAAAAATTGCATTTAGGCATGTTTCTGACAAGAGTAAACCATCCTTGTCTTCTTTAGCCAGTCATAAGAATAATATTCACTTTGTTTTTTATTAGTGTTTATGGTGTATGGGTTGGGTTGGGAAGCACTTCGCAGATATGTTAGATATCATCACACAGACAATGAAAGGGGAAGCAACAAACCAGCCTAAACATTGATTTCATTTCATTGTTGCCAGTAAAGAATAGTTCATATAGGTGCATCCGTGTATATCATAGATCAAAGCTGTTAATATAACTGGATTTTTGTTACCTGAACACACCAAGAATTGGAAGTCCCTTCTGCATAGCGACACTTCTCTTCATAAGGAGGACAGCTCCAGCGCCATCACTCACTTGACTAGAATTCCCTAAATATAATTTGCAGAAAGATCCAGTTCAAACTATATCAGGTTACTGATCAAGATTCTGCTAGACAAAATATCAACAAGTATGACAATTTTTAATACCAGCAGTTGTGGCCCCATCCTTCTTAAATGCAGGCTTCAGCTTCGCCAGATCTGCCATATTTGTGTTTGGCCGAATACTATCATCCACAGAAATTGTGACAGGCTTCTCACTTCCAGTTTTTGGGTCCACAATCTTAATGAAATGCTTATCAGTCATTTGACAAATTTCAAATAGATAAAAAAAGAACATATGCTGGACAATAAATTAAAGATTTTACCTTTGTGGAAACGGGGATAATTTCATCTATAAATTTACCAGATGCAGTTGCAGCAGCAGCACGCCTATGAGATTCAACCTATTATCATAACAATAACTGATTAAACAAATTTAGATTATGTTTGCATCAGAAAACAATATCACAAGTTTATCAAGCTCACAGCAGCAAGGTCTTGTTCTTGCCGTGTCACGCCATAACGCTGTGCAACATTTTCAGAAGTAATACCCATAGGAAGAAGACAGTCTCGAGCTTGGGCAAAGATCTCTACCTGTCAAGTGTCAACAGTATAAGTTTTAATTTAAGGTACTATTTCACGTATAATTCATATATTCGTAGCTAGTAGATTTTGAATATACTTTCGGGTTAATTTGGCAATGATTGCCCATAGAATCTACAGTCATACACTCCAATCCAGCCCCAATACCTGATTTATAAAGCAAACAGGTCAGGACCAAGACAAAGATATTTTAAATTGAATGTATTCAAAAAACCTTTTTTACCATACCAAAAAGAAAAAATTAAGAAGTACTCTTACCAATGTCATACAATCCTGCTTTTATAGCAGTAGCAACATCAGCAACTGCCTGTAGACCAGATGAACACTGTCGGTTGACAGTTCGGATGGGCACCGTTTCTGGTTGAAACAAATATATTACATATCCAAGGGCTAGAATGAATTATAAGATTAACCAATAGACATTGAACACCAAATGAAACCATCCTGCCTTATCCTTCACGTCATATTTAAGAAAGGTCCATTTTAAGATTTGGGACAAACTATTATTCTCTCTTATATATTTTTCATGATTAGCATCACGAGGCAATGACTCCATTTTATACAACTAAATTGTCAAATGCGCATAACTTCACACAAGTCAAAAAGGGTGCATGCAGAAGAAAAACACATACCAGGGACACCAGCATAAAATGCTGCCATTCTACATTCCATGGCTCTTAGTGAGCCTGGTGCCAAAACTGTACCAACAACTATATCTCCCACTTCACTTGGATTCAATTTAGTTTTTTCTATCAATGCCTGCACAGAGAATCATAAAAGCTTACAACCCAAGATGTTGCTCCAGAAAAATTAACTCAAATTTGAACAAACAGACTCCTCTCCATAACTCCATTACAAATAAGCTAAATGCATCAAACCTTAAGAACATGTGCAAGTAGATCGTCGGCATGGGTATTCTTGAAGCCTCCACGCTTTGCCTTGCATATTGCAGTTCGATAAGCACTGTTTGACATAATTTTTATACCAAATTTAATTCCATCCACAGGTGGGAAATTAAGTTAAATGATTTCAATCAAAATTCATCAATAGATCTATACACATTTTCGCAAACGGTTAACTTACGCCACAATTACAACATCATCTGAGAAAGCAGCCTGCCTAAGATAAGCAGCACTATCCCCAGCCGCACAAATTGAAGCCTTGACAAAATAAAATAAAATCAGAAGGTTAAAAACAAATCTATTGGAAAGATAATAATATATACAGTATATCTAAAGTACGAAGCATCACTACAATTTCCAAAATGAACAAAATTATAGTGCACTATGTGGCTTTGAAACAAAGAAGTAACTTCCAAATTATTAAAGATTAAAAGAAAATTAAAAGAAATAAACACTGTTTATCTCTGTTCAATTTACAGCAATTAGCATCCATAATTCAATTTAAAATATTGCAAGTCATCATTCAACAGAAAACTTCACAGATTAAAGCATAATCTAGTAAATAAAGTACACACGGACACATAAACAAATTAGAATTGCAAAGAAGAAAATTAAAATTGTACAAAATTTACAGAAACAGATATAACTTACTGATAGAGAAGGTGCTTGATCAGTTTGTGAAGAAGAAAAGGAGGTGGGTTTCAAATGTTGAAGCAGAATCTTCTGTCTGTTGAGTGCTTTCTCCATCTCTGACTCTTTGTTTTGTAAGTATATTAATATATTTCCTCTGCATAAAGAAATACTTCTAAGTCCTGATTTATGGAGAAGAGGAGAGGAGATATATATATATAGTTCAAGCTTGTGAAGATTTTCTCGGCAAGTGCGGTGAAATAAAGACCGAGACTGCGAGTCAAATCACAGGAATTGTTAGTGGAGAAGTGCTAAATTCACTCTCTCAACCCACTCTTTCAACACACTCTCTGTTCTTGTGTTGACACGTGGACAATATTTATTGTGTTTTATTTGAGTCATAAATAATATGAGGAGACAAACCATTTATTATGGTTCAACTTTCATGTCAAAAAATAAAACATTAACACGTGTCCAACAAAGAAGAGAGAGTGGATTGAGAGAGTGGGTTGAGAGAGTGAATTTAGCACTCTTGTCAGTGCCGTTTGGTAGTGACAAAAGTGATGTCTCATTGCAAGTGTCCCTAAAATTAAATATCGTCCACGTGTTGCATGTTCTGTTTTTTTTACTATTGTTATTTCAAACATTCAAATGCAATATTAATTTAAATCTATCAAAGGGTTGGTCGAGATTATTAGTGGCTTTGTTGAATTATATAATTATATTCACCAAAATTCAAGAAATTTAAACATTGTTATTGGGGTATTGAAAGATTTTAACTTTATTTAAAAAATAAAAAAAAATAAAAAAAAGACTGTCAAAGAGTTTTTTTTTTTTTTTTTTTTAATGTAAAGGTGTGAAAAATCCAATCCAATGGATTAGATCGGATGTGAGGATATAATTGGATCAAATTGGTTCATAAATTCTAAAATCCATTTCATTGGATTTTCATATAAAAATCTGGCAAATCTATCGAATCCACTAAAATACAAGGCTTAATTTGTTAATTTTATTTGAAGTACTCTATGAATTAATTATTGATTTTGTTAATTTTAGAAACGTTTTAACTTTTATATATTAATAATTGCTTCATATAAAGCTAATTCATTGGATTTGATTGAATCCAATTTGTGTATTTTGCAATTATATCGGATCAGATTCTGTTAGAAGATTGAATCGGATCTGATCGGATTGTAATTTCTTCAATCCAATTGGATCGGATCGGATCTTAGATCATAGAAAATCCATTGGATCTGATCCGTCACACACCCCTAAATTGTTAGGGGTATAACGGAAATATGGTAGGAAGGAGTCTCCCAACACTTCATAGTTTTACTATAAAAATAATATTGAATTCGAACTCCTATTACATATGTTGAGTCAAGGATCTACCGAAATCAGGTAGAGATAAATCTTCCCCACACCTTTGTGATTTTTATATTTATTTTGAAGAATTACAACTATTACGAAAGATCAAACAATATACGTGCAAGGCGGGACTCGAATCCCTCGCCACCACCTACCATCTCTGTTAAGAGGTGATATGCACTTGACCACCCCTGTTAAATTCTTAATAGGTCCAAAACAATAGTGGGTGAGAACTAGAAGGTTAAATACTTTTAATTCATGATTCATGAAGTCGTGACTCATATTTCTAAGAGTCTGAAAACAAATTTTGGAGCTGACTTGACCCTTTTTCCACCGTTGACTGTTGGCTTCCACGTAAGTTCACTTCTCTTTCTTACATTTTAAAATCATGGAACATTTTATAAAATAAATAAATAAAGACGATATTATGATCAACCAGCCATTAATTCATATGGTATTAATATATATATAATAATTATGTAATTAAAAAATGTTTTGAGAAGTGACTACCGGTGTATTCGAGTGTCTTAAGGTTTGATATCATATACTTCACAAAGTTGGAATGGAATGAAAGAAATATAAAGAAGCCAAGCACAACTACACCTTTTTCTTCATGTGTGTATATACAAAATTACGAATGAAAAATCAAAAACATCATAGCAATGCTCACTTCATGGCCTACTATTATGATCCGACGTGTTCCTTTTTTATACAAAAAGAATAAAAAATAGATGCTATTTGTATTGACAAGGGTGAGAACCAAAACGCAACAATAGGCAGCAAACTCTACCCGTGCAATGAACAAAATAGGTTGATTCACATCTTCTTTCATGTGGTAGCATTAGGCTTCATATATCTTGGCTGATTGTTTAGTCCCTTTGCCTGAAGTGCCAAAGACATAGATCGCAACCTGTTTGTTATCTCGGTAAATGATGGTCTGGTTTCAGGATCTGGTGACCAGCACTGTTCCATTAACTTCCTCCAGTTGGGATCACAACATTCAGGAATAGCAGGTCGAAGAGTGTTCTTCACAATCCCCCCTGCATACAATTCACAAACAAAATTCATTTTGCACATAACAAATATCGTGCTGAAGTATAGAGGTATGATCTCAAAGTGATTAGCATTAACTAGTAATCATTCTTCACAGCTGTCTTAAAAGGACACCTTATATAGCTGACCGACTATGTTCTATAGTCATCTTGAGAGTAGAACCCTACCAATGCTCTAAGGAACTAAACTAAATTGAGAAACAAAGCATATAAGTTTTTTTTTTCACCATAGCATTTCGAGCATCCAAAGACGATAGATAACACAGTTCATATTACTTAAGGTAGCTCTCTCTCTCTCTCTCAACTAAATTGAGAAACAAAGCATATAAGTTTTTTTTTTTTTTTTCACCATAGCATTTCGAGCATCCAAAGACAATAGATAACACAGTTCGTATGACTACTTAAGGTAAATCTCTCTCTCTCTTTCTTTCTCATATGACTACTTAAGGTAGATCTCTCTCTCTCTCTCTCTGGGTGTGTGAGTGTGTTCTTTTTATTAGAGACCAAAAGTTTAAAACTTGAGTACCAACTAACTCTTACGCCTCATTAAAATCTTTTCTTTTTTCTACGGCAGCATTGAATGTGAGTACAAGAGGCCCATGCTGAAAAAAAATACAATACAATGGGAAACTTCAAGGGTTTCTCGCAATGAAGTTAAAGAGTAGCTTTGAAATAAAGAAGTTCAAGAGTGAATGTCAAATTTTTCACGTGATCAATATTATTGATTTTTCTCTTTCTTTCTTGAAAGAGTTGAACCTAAGATCCATACAATTTCATCTCATACTTATGTTATGTGCCAAAGCCTACGGGTTAATATCTTAATTACAAACTCATTAGCATTTTGCTTCCTAGAATTAGGTCATTCTGAAATTTAAACGGTACTTAATATCCACATTCTGTATTACAAACTAGCCAATCCCAAAGATCAATTCCTATTCAGACAGCAATCATACATCTCAAAATGAAGGCATTCTAAAAAGAGCATGGAAGTTGGTAGGGTGTATCCCAGCACTAATGAGATCGACACAGCACACAACTAGACCAAAAACTGCCACCAAATACCTTTACCAACACCTCCACCAAAACCACTATTAATTCCATAGTATGACCACTTCGTTAACATATGTATTCCACTTACATATCGATGACCTTTTAATATATATATATATATATAAGCATAAGTGAATGTTGACTTATGCAAAGTAGTTGAATGTAATGGCTAATATTTAGAAAACTGACAAATATATATCGGTGCGCATCGAAGAGAAACGAACTATATATATATATATAAATTATCAAGTGCAAGATCCCATCATCCTGCACAAGAAATTTGTGATTCCTACAAGTTGTAATCAGTGAAAAGGAACAAAAAATTTGTGTGGGAGCACTATAAAATTACTATATATATGTATATTGTAAACTTGAAAGAGAGTGAAAAGGATTTATTCATTTTGACTTCAATGTTAAATTAGAAATTAGTTTGTCATTGAATTTAAGACTATAAAATTAAATAAAAAACATGTTACTCATAGAACTTTAAAATTAGACAATTTATAAGACTCAGTATTTATTTCAATCCTAGGTATCTTCTTATTGCCATTCTGTTATAGTGTTATGTATTCAAGGAAGAAAATCATAAGGTTGCACAGCTAAGAACAGCTAAAGCTAAAGCAAACTAGTCCTTGATTAATATCAAAATCTTATAACTCCTTTTTCATTAAAACAGTATTCAACCTGTCTCAGTAGTTTTTCAACTATATAATTTTCATCATTATCTTTCCCTTCAAAATTATAACAGGACTTGTAAGAAAATTAAGAACTTCAATATTTGGTTATCAATATTTAAAATGGTAGGATCATAGATATGAGCCCAAATATAATTAGGGGTATTTACAATTAGTCCCTAAGTTTTCAGAAAATGTCATTTTTTACACGACTAACATGCATTACCTTCTTCGGACCTCAAGTTTTCAGAATTACATCAAAATGATACCTCCATTAGTCCACTGTTAGTCAAAGTTAACGGGTTTAGGGGTAATTATGTCCTTTCACATACTAAACCAACAAAAGTGACATTTGGCTGATCCAGATCTTCTCCCTCAACATTATTATTTTATTACTTCTTCTTGCTCTAAAAAACTAAAATAAAAACTTATGTATTCCTACTTTCTATTTGTCTGCTAAAACAAACATGAATGCCACCAAAAGGTGTTAAAATGAGGTGGATTTTTGCTAATTAGTCCAAGAATTTAGCAGGTCACTCTCATTTTATCACTGTCCTTAACTTTGTCAATGTACATAGAGCTCGTGCCATAAAGCTAGTGGAAGACCCAATTTAGATCCGGGTGAAAAAACCTAGAAAAGACTAAAAGAGTAAACAAAGCCCAACAATCAATACCATGAACAACAAAGATCTCAAAAGAATCAAAGATTAAGGACCTTCTTGGAGTGCGTGGAGATTTCACAAGATCCTCCCAAGGTTTTGTGGAGGAGGCACCCTCCTCCATTAAAATGAGGCCAACGTCACCGCCTTACCAGTAATAGCGTTGGCCTAACCATGGAGGTCATGAGATCCTCCCTGGGTTTTGTAAAGGAGGCACCCTCCTCCATTAAAATGAGGCCAACGTCCCCAATAACAACGTTGGCCTCACCATGTAGATCTAGCATACTCCAAGTTGAATCTAACAGATTGAGGGCAACTTCCATCTTTGTTTTTTTGGGTTTTTGTATTTTTAAATTTTTTGAGTGAATAGGTATTTAATATTTTTGGTTGAGATCTAGCCAATTGTATCGAGCAATCAAGTGAAGAAACACTTGAGTGGCATAGCACAAAGATTGCAGAGAAGTTAATGTGAGTTGGTTTTAAGTGCAAGTGAGCAATGTTTTAAAAATTGACTGAAGCGGCCGTCTTGAGGCGTGCCTCAATCCGCATCGGCTGTCCACCGGCTTAAAGCTATAGCCTCAAACCTTTCAAACCCTACACCCACCTTAATGCAGTGAGGTGGGAGCCTCACCTTAAGGGCTTTTATGTCCAAAAGAAAATTAATTAAAAGAAAACCATAAACCTCACAACTTTTGGAACGGTAAATAAAATAAAAAAAAAAGGACAAGGCCCCCTAAACGTGAGACAAAGGCAGAAGCAACTCACGGGTATCTTCTTCTTCTCTCCCTCAACCATTACTTGTGCTTAAGATATTTTATTTTTCTGATATATACTAATTTTTAGATAACCATAAACTTCTATATAATTGGTCAAACATAGGTTTAAGATTTTTTATTTATTTATTTATTTTTTATTTTTTTTGCATTATTTAACATTTTTAGATTGCCTTTGTAACAACCCATGTCCACCAAGTAGATATTGTCCGCTTTGGGCTTCACGCACGCCGAATGCGTCCTTCACCCTCACGGATTTTATTGGGATCACGGGCTTCACGCAAACATCCTTCACCCATGGCCCAAAACGCGTCTACTTATTTATGAGAGACAAAGGCTTATATACAAGTCACGGACCTCACTTGCTAGCGATATTGGATGTGACAATCTCCCCCCTTCACCTCGCGTCCTTGTGAGGGTCCAAACACAATCACAAATCCAAATCCACATCCACATAGAGTAGCGAGACTGCTCTGATACCATTTGTAACAGCCTAGACCCACCAAGTATATATTGTCCGTTTTGGGCTTCACGCACGTGTCTTTCACCCATCAAGGATTTGCTTTGGATCATAGGCTTCACTCAAGCATCTTTCACCCTAGACCCAAAACGCCTCTACTTAGTTAAGAGATACCAAGGCTTACATACAAGCATGGACCTCACTCGCTAGATGTTGGATGTGACAGCCTCGATGCGCCAGCCTCATCTCACTAGCACAAAACGACTTAACCGTCCTCGCACTTTTTAAAACATTGTAAGTGAGAGTATGTGTGCAAAGTGTGAGTGAGTGAGAGGTTACGTATGTAATGCAATGTACTTTTGCCTAATATGAGTGGAAGAGTGCTGTAATTTTCAGATTTTTCTTATTTTATTGAATTTAATATTATAGCAATACTTTTGGTAATAATTAATTATTTGGGTATTTAAGTCTTTTTGTTCTTGGTGACATAGTAAAAGTAACCGGTCAAAATAGTCTTTTTTCAACAAGCATTTTATGCGGGGGGGGGGGGTGTGGGCGCAAAAAATTGCTTTTAACCATTTTGTTAAGTTTTTAGTAAGTGAGACCATTTTGATGTATTTCTAAGAACTTGAGGACCAAGTAAGCGAATATGTGTGTAAGTCATACAAAAAAATGAAATTTCCTAAAAACATAGGGACTAAATTGTAAGTCCTATATAATTATATTACTATATCATGTAGAAGTTCATGAATTTTGAAAATCCTTATTTATAAAAAAAGACAAATATTCTTATTTTCATTTACTCGTTATGATCCCTTAACATTGAATGCCTCATAAGAAGAAATAAATTAAATTCTTCTACTGACATAGATTGCAGTTCATCACCTCATCTAACTTGATAAAGACCTGTAAATTAATTTATTGGAGGTCTACCATCTTCACTAAATCCTCCATTACAGACCCAAGAAAAGAAAAAAAAGAAAAGCAGAGAGATGTAAAGGCAACTACCTCATTTTGTCTCCTCTTAATATAAAAAACCTATTTGTCTCCTTATCACTTTGTTTTACCAAAAACCTACTTTTGAAACCCTTTAAAAATCTAAAAGAAGCTAAAGGTTCTCAATCCCCCCTTCTCTAGAATCCTGTTTTTAAATCATATTTATTACTTTCATTCGATTGTTGAGTGGAATGGGGACAAAATTTTGGATTTGGAATTAAGTATTTGTTGTTATATCTTTTGGCTCAATAAAAAACTTGTTTGTTTATAAAAAATGGTTTTTGCTAGGTTATCTTGCAAATTTCTCAAACAAGGTTATTATTATTATGGTCATTGTTATCTCTTCAGTCTTCCCTTAGTTATTTCTCACAAATATTATATATATATATATATATTATTTGAAAATAAGTTTGCTTCAATTTTGCAATCAGACCGGATCAATCCGATTCGGATCTAATCTAAATCCGCTCTGATACTATATTTTAGCTAATCCAAATTATCTGAATCCAAGAAAATCCTGATCCAAATCCAATAAATCCGGTCTGAATTCAATATATATATATAGAGAGAGAGAGAGTAATTATCAAGTGAGGTATACCTTACTTTAATTTCGATAAGGACCAAAATGAAATCACATCTATTTTAATGAATTTTGATCTGAATTTTTTTGTAGATGATAAGTTTATTAAAATCTACCTATGAATAAAATTTGAGAATTTTTCAAGTACTAGAATTATTTTTTTAAGTTTTCCTATATCTCTCAATTTTCCGATGCCTTTATATTTAACAAAATCAAGATAAATAGTTCTAGTACTTAAAAAATTATAAACTCTTATTCATAGGTAGAATTCATTAAACTTATCATCCAATAAAAAAATTCAAATCAAAATTCATAAAAATCGATGTGATTTCATCAAGATCCTTACCGAAATTAAAGTAAGATATACCTTACTTGATAATTACTCTTTATATATATATACATATATATAGTAACTTTTTAGTGTTGTATCCTGCAAGAATTTTTCGTGTGAATTCACTAATTCTCGATATTGGGAATTAGTAATTCTGCACGAACTTTTTGTACAAGATCTTGTACTTGAAAGTTACTATATATATATAGTAACTTTCAAGTACAAGATCTTGCACGAATTTTGTGTGCAGTTTCACTAAATTTTTAACACTGATTTATGAGAATTAGTGATTCCGCACGAATTTCAAGTGCAGGATAATAAATATATATAAAATATTATCAAGTGCAGGATCTTGCACGGGATCAAGGTCATATCACATGTGATAAACCGTGTAAAAAATTTGCACGATCCCGCACTAAAAAGTGACAATATATGTAAATATAATTATTATCAAGTGCGGGATCAAGGTTAAAACCGTGTAAAAGAAATTTACACTACACAGCTTATCATATGTAATAAACCTTGATCCAACTCGAAAAATTTGTGCAAGATCCCATACTAGAAAGTAACTGATATATAATTATTATCAAGTGTGGGATCCCACACTAGAAAGTGACTATATATCTATTAATATATATATATATATTAATTATTGGTATTTCTTTTGCCTCTTTAGTATTAAAGTTCTAATAATAAAAAGTATTTTATGTTTCAATTTTGATACCTTCTTTATTTTATAAAATATGTTTATTGCATAAAAATTATTCAAATATTTAATAAAAAATCCATAAAATAAGTAAAAAAATTTGGTAATTCCTAGAAAAAGTTATATTAAAAGAACCCATAATTTGGGGAAAAATTTTATTCAAATATTTAATAAAAAATCCATAAAATAAGTAAAAAAATTTGGTAATTCCTAGAAAAAGTTATATTAAAAGAACCCATAATTTGGGGAAAAAAAAATTAATAAAGTAGCATGAACATCTAAAAGTTGATAAAAAAAAAAATTATACGAAAAACATAATTTAATAGATTATCTCCATATTCATAATATTTGTTTTTAATTTTTTTTTTTCTGTTGATCTTCTTTAAAAAAATAAATAAATAAATAAATAAAATCAGCAATTGGGCCAATCTGAAAAATCAGATTCAGACAATCAAACCGGAGAATACTCCAAAATTGTTTTTAATCCGATCCGAACTGAAAGCAAGTGATTCTTTCAAGATGGATGTCTTTCTAATCTCAAGATGGAAGGAGAAGATAAAAAGCCTGCAATCAAGAGGCTATTTTCCAACAAGGAAAAAATCAAGTCCTAAAAATGGAAAGTGAGAAGAAAAGCAGACTTACATACAGAACATTTTAACTTTATAGACTAGCTTCAAACATTTTTTTCAAAAAGAAGTTTCAACCTAATTTTGGTTTAAGAATTAAGATCATTCCAAACTTCACACCTATAGGACTATAATAAGATTTCATTAACAGTAACAGTAAGTTTAAACCAAATTTGAATTGTTCCTCAAGTAAGTTCCCTATACCATAATATTCAGATATATGTTATAGGTACCTCTAGAAATAACACGCATTCGCTGTAGATTTATGCAGCATCGATAAATCTACACTCCCATGCATGGAACTTGGTGTATCTTAGATATTGGAAGGTTTCAAATCATATGGTAAGTTAAGGCACTAGGAACCACATTGAATTTGTTAACTGACTCCCTATTTGATTCCTATAACTTTAATTTAGTCTATGGGAGCTTCTATGGTGTGACAATGAAAATATTGCCTTGTTTCAATTACCATTTCAGTATATTTGGCAGTTTGGGAATAATTGCATACATGCCAAAAAGAAAAAAAAAATGTAATTAGGCTGATGTTCTTTTTCCTTGCCCAAATATATGGAACTCCAATTTATAATCAGCAGATTAGTAATTAGGTTAATGAAAACCTTACCAATAATTGCACCGCAATGCATATCTGCATAAGGCTCCTCCCCCGTCAAAATTTCCCACATCGAAATGCCGAATGAGAAAACATCAACCTGTAAAATCAAACTCCATATTGTTGAGTAAGTAACCATAAGACTCACAATGGTATGACAAATTATGGTAGGATTTAACTCACCTTCTCTGAGACTCGGCTACTACTACCATTCAACAGTTCCGGTGCCATCCAAGGGAGTGTGCCACGCACACCACTGGATACCAGGGTATTGCGCTTGATTCTTGACAATCCAAAGTCTCCAACCTGCAGAAACCAATACCAGTAATCATGATTGATATTCAGGAATATTTTGATCATTGAAGAGGCATTTGAGAGAAGATTCTGCACACCAAGTTCATCCAAACTTTGAACCAACCATTCATAGCGTCTAGGCTAATTCTGAACAAGGAACTGATCTCTGCCTAAATATATGAGTCAATCGCCTCTTGGGATGGAAATACTCTATTTTGTCTTAAAGTTTTGTTAATTTCAATCCAAGCTTCAAATTCTTTAGCATCATATAAAGCATGTAGAAAGCAACATGTCTCTATTTTTGCATGGAATTAGACTTAATGGTTCAAAACCTTTACCTTGCATATGGGTCGTTGTGGATCCGTCAGATTGACTAACAGATTGTCACATTTCAGATCAAAATGGACTATGTTTTTTGAGTGCAAGTATTCCATGCCAAAAGCTGCATCCATGGCAATTATAAGCTTTTTACGGCGATCAAGTAATCTGCATAAGAATCCCAAAATCCAACAAAAGTGTTAATAAACAATGGAAGCAAATATATAATTAAATAATGGAAGCTAAATTACCTATCTTTCTTAAGTAGGGCATGCCTAAGCGATCCATTGACCATAAATTCAGTTACTGTGGCCAAGGTTCCTCCAATTCCATCTGGTACTACCCCATAGAATGCAACAACATTTGGATGATGAAGATTTGAGAGAATTTGTGCCTCTCTCCAAAAGTCTTTGGTCTGTAGAGAAAAATATTCATCAGCTTCACATGCAGGAGAGGATAAAAATTAAGATAAATAAATGGTTTATGTAGAAGAAATCTATACTATATATAGAAAGAAGGGTTCCCCATTATGTTTCTATCAGTTTTTCCTGTTAATAACCGTTAAAGTCAACTATTAATCTAGTTGTCAATCAACCATAGATTGATGCAATTGGCTAGGTGATTGATTGAGTAATTATTGTGACCGGTTCTCCTTCATTTTCACTTCTAGGCCTAGCACTATAAATTGAATTATCTTTGGCTGAATAATGAACAATTGAATTCTCTCTTCCCCTATCTCTTATATGTTAACATGGTATAAGAGCGTCGATCCTTCTCATAAACACAAACGAAATATATCATCTGTGCCGCTGACAGCGGTGGCAGACGGCGGCACATGCACACCTATAAAGGGTCCAAGATTTTTGCAACCCTCTTTTTCATCTGGTGACTTGCAACGCGTGACCTATATGTTTGGTTGTTTTGGTTTTGGGTTAAATATGACCAGATTGCCCTTTTCAAAAATGTCTCTTCAGTTTTGTCTCTCCTTAAAAAAAATTAAAAATTAAAAATTAAAAAAAAAAAAAAAACTAAGTCAAGCCATTTCATCTGCCACACTGTCAAGCTGTTTTATCGGCAACTCTTTCAAGTTGTTTCCTCAGCCACTCTTATCAAGTTAATTTGTCAGTACTTTGTCAAGCCGTTTCGTCGGCACTCTGTCAAGTTATTTGGTTGACACCTCTATCTAGTCAATTCCTCAACCTTTTGAAAGGACTCACTATTATGTCATCAAAACTTTGCAAACTCTTCTTTACTCCCCATTTTGAGTTTGAGGGGATGTTAAAGAATCTCGGAAATAATGATTATACGATTCCATTTTTAATTTATTATGTTTTATTGCCATTCAAGTTTTTCTATATCTTTATTCCAAGCTGGGTATTGAAAATATCTATACTCCAACTTAAAGGGGAGTGTTAAAGTCGGTTGTTAATCTAGTTGTCAATTAACTACAATCAAGGTGTCAATCAGCCATAGATTGATGTAATTGACTAGGTGATTGATTGATTTAATTGGCTAGGTAATTGATTGAGTAATTATTGTGACTGATTCTCCTTCCTTTTCTCTTCTAGGCCTAGCACTATAAATTGACGTGTCTTTCGCTGAATATGAACAACTGAATTCTCTCTTCCCCTGTCTTTTATGTGTTAACAATAACCAAACATAAAAGAGCAGATCAATGGCTTCTTGGAAAAGATAGGAAGAAGAAGGAGAAGAAGAGAAGAATATGTTGCCGGAGTCACTGAAGAGGAGAAGATGTCATCGAGTTAGGGTTTGGAAATCTTCGCACATGCCTCGACTCAACCGAGTCGAAACGATTCGACTAAGAGGTGGGAGACTCGTTCGACGGAGGCGGCTTTTCGAGGGAAAACAACCGGTGTGGCCGCACCGGTGCATTTTCACCAAGAGGCAGAGTGCCGCCTTGGGGCGACTGCTCTGGAGCCCACCCCGATGGGGGTGGTCTACAGGGTTCATAACTACTCCTCTTATTACAGAACGCTTACCTAGCCAACATTTTGATTGGACTCTACCCAAACTTTTCTGGTTCACCCAACATTCCCTACTTGTCCGACTGTTGCTGAGCAGTTTTGAATATCAAACGGACATCCCCAGAGGGTAATTTTAATGCGGCCGATTTACCCTCTTTTGCAATCAGTTTCGCTACAGCACCCACAGCTCTAGCTAATTGTCCAACCTTTCTAAGCGTGATTTCTATGTTATGTATGGTTGTGCCTAAGGGCATATCGATTGAAGTAGATTCGTCTTTTTGATCAATCAAAACCCCCGGGGAGAGCTAATGCTTGTCGGGTATTTTGGTTTAACACCGCTTCATACCCAAAAAGAAGCAAGCTACGCCTGAGTTAAACTTGGAGATGGAAGTCTTCTTTCGTTTCTCAACGGTGAAGTAAGACCAAACCCATGAGCTTATTATCCTAGGTTGGAACAAGTTGATAGGATCCCCCTTTTACGCCCCCATGTCAAATGCTGAAAACTTGTAATAATGGTAAGCCACACCACATCTGTCAACTTCTGCAATAACCAGTTATTATACGTATTAAATAATTTTTACTTAGAACCATTTGACACTACAAACTTCTCATAATGAAAGCAATTCTGGAAATGGAAGGAGGCATAATAATTGTCAAACCATCTTTAGTATCAAAAGGTCCAGAAGAATAAGGCCAAAACAGAGGAAATATGAGGAAGAATAACAGGGTTAACAATCCAGTTTAATGATTTTTTATGACGATGAAATTATGTAAATAAACTTTCTTCATTGCTTGGCTAATCAAATGATTAAAACTTGGCTTGCAAACTTGTTGCATGAACTATGGAGCTAGAGGAATGTATGTTCATACATTACCTGCCCTAATAAATTTGAAGCACTTCTTACTTAAAGTTTTAAGTAAACAAAGAAAAGGCACCGGAAAGAAATGTGGTAACCCACCAACCGTTCTTGCTCTGATGATCTGCCGGCAAAGCAGCTTTTTTTTATTCTCTTTATAGCAACATCTGTTCCTCGCCATTTGCCATGATAGACGGTCCCATATGTACCAGATCCTAACTCTTGTAGTTCTTCAAGATCAGCATTCCTTATGATCTGTATAGCATCAAGAATTGAGCCTAGCATAAGAACTTAATTAAGAAGAACCAACCAAATTGAAAATTGATATGAAGCTGGTCACTAAACAATGAATAACACAACATTCATTTTTTTTTTTTTTTTATTATAAATAACATGACATTTCAAAACTATTTTTATAACTAACAAACACCAAATGCAAGTAAAAACACTATCAGAAGTAAACAGACAAGTTCTATTGTAAGGTATGGTTTGGCCTATTTAATGAACAAGTAGATATTACTGGTTCTAAAAAGCACATGAATATACAGTCAATAAGATATCAGTGGCAGTTCAAACTTGCGCAAGCCTGATGATTATATGTATAATAACTGTATTTGTTTTCAAGCAATGGGCATGCAACTTTGGGCATGATCAAAAAGTCTATTGTAGGCAACTCATCATGATAATTTTGAAAAGCACTGATTTTGACAGAGAACAGAAAAAAACGGGTAGTGTCCAATCTGTTAGAATATGTGTCATTAATGTATAAGACTTATGTTTTGATTAAGGAATCAATTAGCTAAATTATAGGATTTCCTGATTCTTTCCTAGTTGTATTTCTCCTATAAATTACCTCTTATACAGAGAAGAATAATAACAAAATATGAATTTGTTCATGGTATCAGAGCCTAAATCAAATTTTTAGATCTTTTTTTTTTTTTTCTCTGAATCTCACTGCCACAGCTAGTGGCAGTGAGGGAAAAAGGTACTATCGTTCTGCTTTTCCGACATCCGGCCCTCCTTCTACCGAATTTACTGTTTTGACTATGATTTACTGTTCCAGTCATCTTTTCTTTTTTCTTTTTCTTCCTTTACTTACTTCTATAAGTTGCTAACAGGACTATTGCCTGTTCTCAACTTTTCTACTACTAACCTTTTTTTTTGTTTTCAACTTTTCTACCACTAAACAAGACAGCTGGCTATTTTTCTACTATTACTCTTAAGTTGTTAACAGGACTATTGCCTATTTTCAACTTCTCTACTACTAAACAAGACTGCTGCCTGTTTTTCTATTACTTCTATAAGTTGCTAACAGGACTATTACCTGTTTTCAACTTTTCTACTACTAACCTATTTTTTTGTTTTCAACTTTTCAACTTTTTTAACCTTTTTTGTTTCAACAGCAAGGGTATTTAGCTAATAGGACCAGGGACTGAACTTCACATAAGAAATTAGGGAATCTAAACACTATAGTGCAACTGTAATATAATAACATTGAGTTCAATGGCCCACATCACAAGTATTGTCAGACTCTAGTGCGCCTTTTTTTGTGAGAAAGACAGGTAACTCCAAAATTCCATGCTTTGTCAATCAACATAATGCAAGATATACATGAAGGTGAGCTGAATTCAAAACTTCATAAAAAAAAAATTAAAAAAAAATAAAAAAGTGTTGCCTAATAAGAGGTAAACTTTATAAAATACAAAAGTTAGGCCACCTGACACTTGACAGCTAGCAAGACCATGCCTCCTCAACTCCTTCAAGTGATCAAAAGCTTGAGGAATAACACTAAGAAAAAAAATTATTTTATTTTTGAAATAGGAAGATTGACTATTTTATTCACTGTTTTATTATCACTGACAGCAGGGAAAGAATGCATAGATTTATGTATTTCTGGAAATTTATTATAAGAAGTTGGTTAGTAGATCTAAGCAGCATTGTCAGCCGTTAAAAAAGAACTCCTCATATTCTTCAGCAAGACCTAGAAATTAGAATTTTCTTCAAAAACAAATGTCAACCAAAATGCAGGTTATGACACACATGACAATTCAGGTGGGCACACATTTAATTTCCAAGCGCAATGATTAACTAAAATTCCTAAAAGGATTAATAACTATTTCAACAAAAAATAAATAAATAAATAAATAAATAATAATAATAATATTGAAATCAAATGTAAATTACTCAAAATAGCAGCATCAAACCTGCAAGCCATAGATACTGGCTTCCATTTCAGCTATCATTGCATCACTAAAAGATTCATCCTTGTCTTGACCATCAGCTCTGGAATCCTAATAAGAAAAAACCATCCAGCAACCACGAGTAGAATTTTAATTTACAATACCAGAGACTAGTAAGTACTAAGTAGTATTAGTAAATTAAAGCAATCTTACCTCGGACTCAAATTCTGGAATCATACTCTCTAACTCTGTCACATCAGGGGACATGATATCACTGCTGACCACACCCATGACATGCGAAGCAACTGCTGATAAAGATTCAAGGGAAGCAGGCATATTAGCAACCACATCTTCTCTAACATTCACTGCCTCCAGCTGATTTAAATCTTCATTAACTGGGGGGTTTGTTTGGGTCTGCGAAACCTCTTCTACATTTGACTTCTTAGGAAAAGATCCTCCAAAGCCAACTTTATCAACCTTTTCATCAGGGTAAATTACAAAATTGTCGTCAAAGGGTGAAACCTCTCTCTTAAATGAGACATCTGAGGTTGGGTTCAGTAACAGAGTACAGAGGTCATTGTTATGCAAGTGTGAGCTTGAACCAGTATCAGCGTGAACTGAAGACAGGGACAAATCTGTAGAGGCTATCAACGTTGATTCTCTAATGCATGTATCATTTTGACTTACAACAGGTAGCAACCACTCCGATTCATGGAAAACTAAACCATTGGATGGCCCAGATATCAGATCAGCCAGGAAATTTGCATCATGAGAGCCCCGTCCTTCATTTGAAAACAATCCTGCAACTTCAAAGTTCTTGGTCCGTGATACACTGCTTTGTTGTCCACCTAACATTGTGCCACCCAAATCAGAATGCTGATTGTATGCAGTTTGGCCAACAGCAAAGTGATTAGATGGGGTTTTGTTCAGTTCATGGTGATTTGGATGCTCCATCAAAACATGTTCAGAAGGTTTGAGACCAGAGGCCAAGAATGCAAGAGACATATCCCCAGAGATCTGTATATCTTGTGTAAAAGTATCAACACCAGATGTAGAAGTATGGTTGCAATTGTCAATGGGAAAATTCTTCCTATATTCCATACTTGTAGCAGATGATCTTCCCTCATAGAAGTTTCCACCTTCTTCCAAAAGAGGATCTCTTTTTCCCAACCCGTTCATTTCTCCCAAACTTGAAGAATTTCCATCAAAATGGTTCGATCTCATGAAATAAGACTTGCTCAAATCATCATTAGCTGTTTGGGATTTGTCACTGATTTCACTAGTACAGATAGATTCACTCCTGGTGGCCGATTCTGGACATGGAGAACGATGCAGCATTTCTCCCTGTAATCCAGTAGACTCAATATCCACTAAACTATTTTGCACTCTTAGATCCAAGAGATTGACATTCTCATGCAGTTGCATTGGCTTTTCTTGAAAAACATTTGAAACTGGCAGTGAAGACAATTGTTTCTTTGCAAAGTTCAAGGGAGATGATGGGCTCATTCCTTCTAATGAACAGTAAGCAGGGCTTCCTCCATATTCCTGTAGCTTTGAATCAGAATATGCATGCGGCATCCCTTGATGAGTACCAATGGAGCCAGTAGATTCTGAAAACAGAGCAATAGGATCGTCTAGGCGTGAAACAGGATTTTCTGAGTGGAATGTCCTTTCCTTGTGCATATATCTCTCGCAGGAGAAACCATCAAACTCGCTATGCTTATGATCCAAAGCTGGACGATTTGCAAATTCTTTAGTGTAATCGTGGTTGAGATATTGTGTTACATGGGATTGCTCTGGCTGTTTGGCATCAATCTGTTTGTAAGGGTGATGACAATTTATTAAAGTTTCTAGACCCTGCATTGGATGTTTGTGACTAGCAGTGTCAGTGCTACAGTCGTCAGGTGGTAATTGGGCAGAAATGAAGGAACTGCTGCTCTCAATGCTGGAATTATTGTCATGCAATCGCATGGTAAAACTCTTGGAATCTCCACGCTGGAGTGGGAGTGAAGAAATTGGAGGAGATTGATTGGAAGATCTGATCATAGTATTGGATTCATTACCAAATTGCTTAGAATGCAAAGAATTTAAACCACCCTTAATCTCCAAGGGAAACATGGAAGTGGGAGCACACATGTGAAAGCTTGGATTACGATCCAAATTCGTTCCCAGTTGATTTGCTTCACTTGCCAAACCCTGCACACCAGAGTTTTTCCTAGGACTAGGCTCCAGTATGCCATTCACAGCAACGACATATTGGTAATCAGGATTGTTCTGCTGAATGGTGGTTGCTTCAAAGGAAGACGTACTTTCAGATTCACCAAATGGAATCAAGAATAACCGAAGTCTTTGAGAACCCTCGAGCTTTTCAAGTCCACAATATTCCTCTATCATATTCTGAAGGTCCTCGTCTGAAGACACGGATATAAGGGCATCAAGATCCTCACCTGGAAGCTGGTATTTGATCGAATGAGGTTGGTTGCAAATAACCAATGTTTTCTTCATGAGTTCTTCCCAAGAAAGATTTGTCCTAATGGAAATAATCCGTGTCTCTCCCCCCACATATCTGAGTTTGCCGTCACTGGGCCTGGGCAATATTTTTCCACCAAAGCTGCAGAGAAATTTCATCTTCCCAGATTGAGATCTGTCCGAAATGTCAGGCCCATTAAAGTTGTTACCATGAGGAGACTCCAATAAATAAGTGGGCAGAGCAGTTGGCTCCAAACAAGACATGCGGTCACCATTCAGTTCACCAAAATTTCTTCTTGCCCCATATCCACTATCACTGTCTTCCTTATGGTTTTTGCTAAATTTATCACCACAAACCCCATTCTCAATCTCCTTAAGAGATCCCTTTGCAGACACAAGATCAGAAATATCAGAAGCACACTCAGAATCCATTCTCCTCAACCCAAGAATTCGAGCAAGATCCTCATACCCCAACTGGTGATTCTGAACATAATTTTGTCCAACTTTCTTCTCATGATTTTGAGCTTTTGGAGCTGAAATAGGTACTGCAGGAATCCCTCTTCCTGAGACACAGTCCTGAAGAAACTCCATGGAAAATTCCTCACCTGTTTGTACGGAGACATTCTTATGTACAGCTTTTCCTATATTTGGTACTACAGAAGTCAATTCTTGCTGAAGCCATTGACCAGATGAGCAAGGTGCCTCACTGGTCATGGCGACATCAGATGTGTTCCTAGACCTATTCAGCTGCATGGTGCAGTACCTTAGCACATTAAGCTGCTATTTTCCTCTCCAACCCATAAATTAAAACTAATAGAGCAAGTAATTATCATATCAGTTGACTATCTCCACAATTCAACACCAATTTTTTTACATTGAAGTTGTCAAATTATCAAACATATCATGTACTCGGATCCTATCTTCGTGATCACAATCAATATGAACAAAATAATCTCTGGAACCTAATTACACGATCTCAATCAAATGTAACAAATCTACACACAAATTGAATCCTCTACATCCAAATTTACTCTAAAAATACACAAATGGAGTAAGCAATCCCAAATAACCCACAAAACATGGTGTAAAGAATCAATCACGAGTCATATCTTTCAAAAAAAAACTGTCGCCAGAACAACATAGCAGATCCGAATTTGATGTGAACGAGAATCAATTACGTAAATCAACGACACCGAATACCGCATGATCCATTATCAACATTTTGTAAAAGAAACCTAAACAAATCAGAAATAACATAAAATCAACAAACAGAGCAACACCTCAAATATTAGAACGATCAAATTGGAAACCGAAATCGATCAAATTAAAACTCCAAACAGATTGAATTGGAATTTAAAAACAGGATCAGACGAAGAGTAACCTGATTGCTGGCTCATGCACGGTATATATATATATCTACGAAGTTTAACCATAGAGAAATGCAGTGGTGTTGAAGTGAATTGTTGAAAATGGATAAAAAAACAAAAGGGAGAGATTGGGGAATTGATGAGAAATTAGAAATGGTGAAATGGAAGGAGAGAAGAGGGAGCGTGGCTTACGCCTGCAGCACCACCTTCAATTCAATACAATTCAATCTCGGGCATGCCGAGAATTAAGCGGCATCCGCACTATCTTCTAAATCAAAATTTCTCCTTGTCCGCCTTGTTTGTTCGGCAGTATTGACTGTATTAGATGATTAAAATGTAGTATTAGACGATTAATATTGAATTATATTAGATAATTAAAATATATTAAAATAATATAATACAGTACTAATATAGTAAACATCGTATTAACTAATACATTATATTTGCTGATAATAAATTGTATTGTATTAGAAAATACATTTTTTTTTTCAATGAATATGGAATATTGATAAAATATGGATTATGTTATTAATATTATTTTTTATAATTTCAAAATACATAGGAAAATTTTATTTAAATTTTTTGTTTCAATTAAAATAATTATTTATTGATTTTTTATAAAAAAATATTTATTGATTTATTATAGTAAGGATATTTAAAATTAATTATTAAGTATTTTTTAAAAAATATTATATTTTTATAATATAATAAAATACAATAGTGTCATATAGGAATAACCTAATACGATATAATACAATGCATCACCAAACACAGGTTTGTATTAAAGATAATAAAGTCCAATACAATACAATACAGTCCAATACAATTCAATACAGTGTGCCAAACGAGTCTTTAACTTTTTAACTTTTGTCTTCTTTTTTCATTTTTTTTTACTCCCTTTCCCACATGGATTTCCATTCTTTTATCTACTTTAAATAATTAATATTTTTTATTCATTTCGATCTGTTTTTGAGATTGTTTAGTTGGGAAAACCTATATTTGTAAAAGATCTAATTGTAATAGATTTATTAGAAATAGAGTTTTTGAAAAAAAAAAATTATAGTTTTTTGGTTGGTAAACTTTTTTTCAAAAAAAAAAAAATCTATTTGGAAAAGCTCTTCCTCATTAGCTTTTGTCTAATAAAAGTTTAAACTCTACTAGCCTCTATTGAATTTAAAATAGACAATATTAAAAGCTTAGCCAAACAACATTAAAAAAAACTCAAATAGGACTTTGTAGAGCTTTTAAGGCAATAGAAAACCCAACCAAAAAAGCATTTCGGGTATGTTTGGTATACCTTTTCAAATTGAGCTTTTAAAGTAGATTTTTTTAGAGTTAAACTTCTAAGGAGTTAAACTTCTAAAGAGTTGAGCTTCTAACAAAAAAGTCATATGTTGTTTGGTATTCAGTTATAGAAGTGCTTTTTAGTAACCGGATTGTTTGGCAGTATATTTCCAAAAGTGCTTTTGGTTGTAATAAATTATAAATAAGGGCATAAACAATGGATTTATAAATTAAGAATGTAAAGAAATAAGAAAAATTATCAAATCAACTGGTACAAGCCAAAAAAATAATCAAAGGTATTATATAAATAGGTAATTATATATATACAAGTACATAACAAAATCACAAGTACTTGATTTAAAAAAATAATCACAAATAAATAACAAACACATTAATGTCCATCAACAATCACAATACATGAGTACATGAATTGAAAAAAAAAATTAATAAAATTGGACTGATCTAAGGGAAAAAAGCATCACAAGCGATCATATGCTGAAAAACCTTTAGACAGAATCCATATATAAAAAAGATAAAAGAAAATAAATAGTGACAAAAAGCAACAAAACACAAAGAGCTAGAGGGAAAACAACCCCAAACAAAAAGAGGCATGCAGGCCACACCAAAAAGAAAAAGAAAAAGAAAACATCAAGAAAAAAACGAAAAGACTCATGGCCCCTACAGTCATTGCCAACTAAAGAAGAACAGAACGGCGGGGCAGAGAACCACCAAGAATCAGCTTAAAGCTCCAAAGCATGTTTAGAAAGCGTATTTGCAACCTGATACCCCTCCTTGAAAATATGGGAAACCTGAAAATCCATATGCGAGATTTGAAAGATGCAACATTGCCACGCTTGACGAACCCTCTAAGGAACTATCTCATAACGAGAAGAAATAAGCTGAACCACATAAGAATAATCGCTCTCAAGCTAGATTTGATGCTACCCATACTTCCAAGCAAAATTAATGGTCTATGAGGCCGGCAACGCAAAAACCTAACTAAGAGGAATAGCAAAGCAACCCTTCATAAAAGCTCAACGGTTCCGAAAGATACTACCACAACCACCAACCCTCGGAAAGCCCATAGCAACGCCATCTGTATTCACTTTGATCCAACAAGGGACCGGAGGCGACCAAACCACACTCTTGATCACCGGGGCATTAGAAGGGCGACGCTGAAGACCAAATCTACGAAGAATCAAAAGGTTGTCCATACAATTACGCATATAATCAATCTTAAAGCGATTAGCCTCTAAAACCGCATGCCAAACCAAAGAAAGGACGGATCTAAAGTCCACCAACTTCCCTTCAAAGATCCACTGATTACGAGCAATCCACACCCCTCATATCACTACATGGATAGCTGCTTTCCATAAAATCCTGACCTGCTCACTAAAGAAAACCGACATGGCCTACAAGAAAAAGGATTGCCAAGTTTCGATAGAGACACGTCACAGGAAAGTCGAGAAAACCGCCTCCCAAAGAGCAACCGTCAGGGGACAATAAAGAAAAAGATGATCTGTGGATTCACTACTAACCCCACAAATACTGCAACAAGAAGCCAACTGGAACCCAGACCTGCAAAGGCGATCCTTAGTAGGAAGCCTGTTCAACACTAGACGCCAGGTCAAAGCTGAGCAAGAAGGGGGAATAAAACGAGACCAAACATCTCTTCACCAAACAACATGAGGAATATCACAGAGAAACTGGGAATAAACAGCCTTGCTAGAAACATGACTATCCCGAGAATTAGCCCAAACCAGAGAATCCACAACGGGAGAATTTGTAACCTGATCAATCTGAAAACACGGATCCGGGAAGCGTGCTTGGAAATAATAGTCCAGCACCCATCTACCCTCATTAATAAAATTCGAGACCCTCGCCCGGAGCGAATTGGCTAAATAATCTGCAATCCCTAAAAGCTCCAAAATGGGAACCCCCAACCAATTATCCCGCCAAAAGTCCCTCTGAGAGTTCTCGCTAATCAGCCAGATACCTTCTTTAAGAAGGGAACTATAATTAGACTGAAGAGAAGACCAAATCAAGGAGGTGACATACCCTCCATAAGGCTTCTGCAAATGCCTGAGATACCTCTCCTGAAGAAATGAGAAAGCAAAACCATCAGAGGTCATAAACTTTCAAGTGAATTTCCACAACAGTGAGTCATTCAGCAACCCAAGATCTTTTAGACCAAGACCACCCTGAGAGTAAGGCCTACAAAAACAATCCCAAGCGATCCAAACCAACTTAGTCTCCTCACAAGAACCAGTCCACAAAAAGTTTCTCAACTTGTAGTTAATCAGTAACAGTAAAGAAGAATGCCACTTGTAAATCATGAAAGAGTGCACAAATGAACCAATGATGATCGACCTGATCAGGGTAGCACGACCGGCCAGTGAGAGGGATTTGCGCTTCCATTTAGCGAATTTAAACAAGATCTTATCTGCAATAGGTCGTAACCCCGCTTTTCGAGGCTTACCCCGAAACAAAGGGACTCCCAAATAAGAAAATGGAAGTTGCCCAATCTGCATACCAACCAGAGACTACAAACTACCAATCCGAGAGGGGGAGATAGAAGATTTGAAATAAATTGAAAACTTACCCCAGTTAACCAATTGGCCTGAAATATCACCATAATCCTCAAAACCACACATGATATGCTTCAGATTCTTTTGAGTGCCTCTACAAAAGATCAGAACATCATTTGCATAGAGCAAATAAGTTGGAGGAAAAAAAAAACCCTTAGGGAAGAAATTGATAAAATTTGAGAAGAACCCACCAACCTCATCAGTAATCTACTAAGGAAGTCCTCTGCAATACCAAACAAAAGCGGAGAGAGCGGATCTCCCTGACGAACCCCTTTAGAGCAACAGAAATATCCCTCTAGGACCCCATTCAATAGAATTGAAAGCCTAGACGAATGAAGAATGTCGTCTATCCAATCCACAAAAACAAAAGAAAACCCAAAAACCTGAAGCACTCTGCAAAGGAAAGACCAATTCAGGGTGTCAAAAACCTTACAGATATCAATCTTCATGGCCAAGTTACCCCCATAGCACTTCTTATGCAACAAATTCACACAGTCAAAAGCCAAAGCAATATAATCCTCGATATGCCGGTCTCGAATGAATCCGAACTGCTGAGGAGAAATAATCCTGGCGGTAACTCGAGCTAAACAATCAGTCAAAATCTTCGAAGAAATTTTAAACAGAAAGTTACTAAGAACAATCGGTCGAAATTGATTAATCGAAATCGATTCCTTCATATTCGAAAGAAGAACAATGAAGCTGGAATTAAAACCTGGGAAAAACTCCAGTGATGAAAAATTCCTGAACAGCGAGGACCACGTCACTACCTACAACATCCCAACATCTTTGATAAAATCTACCAGAAAACCCATCTGGCCCAGGGGCAGAAGCAACATCCATAGCAAAGACCGCATCTTGAATTTCATCTGCAGATGGAACGCTAGTTAAGAAAACGTTCTCTACGGCAGTTACCAAGGAAGGAATCACATAATCTACAATAGATAAATCTATTCCAACTCGAGAAACATCCGAGGAAAAGAGGTTAAAATAATAACTAATGATATGATCCCTGATGGTAGGCCGATCCTCCAAGAGAACCCCTTTAATCGAAAGGGCTGATATAGCATTGCGATACTGCCTATGTTTGATAGAGGCATGAAAAAAATATGTGTTTTGATCGCCATCACGAAGCCACCTAACTCTAGACCGATCCCGAAAAATGCACTCATGTCTGCGTAACAACACATCTAGCTCAGAATGAACACTCACCTCAGCCATAAAAACATCATCTGAAAAACCCTGGTTAGACAAATCTAGCTGAATAGAATGAAGCTCTGCACACTTCCCAGCAATGGCAGAGTTAAGATCCCCAAAAACCTCCCAATTCCAAGAGTTGAGAACTTTCTTCAAGCTTCTCAGCTTATAAATAACAACCTGAGGAGGCGTACCCACAGCAAGAGAGCTCCAAATCCTACGAACAATAGCTATAAAATCAGGATACTCTAACCACATGCTCTGAAACCAAAATGGCCTATGACTAGAAACTTTAAAATCTGACAATCGAACTAACAACAGGCAGTGATCTGAACAGATATGGGGAAAAGCCACACACGAAATTTCCCACCAATAGGAAATGCAACCATCTAAAACCAATACTCTATCTAATCATCTCTCAACTCTAGTGCGGTTACTGCGACCTCTAACCCAAGTGAATCAGGCACCCTGAGAACGAATACCAACCAAATCACAGTCCTCAATCATCGACCTGAAATCCTCACAAGAACCACAGGCAGGAGAATGAGAACCCAAAGCCTCATGAGCACCCAAAACTACATTAAAATCTCAAACAACCAACCAGGAAGAAGAAACCAAACTAACCATATCTCGAAGAGACTGCTAAAGAGACTTACTATAAGATCTTTGATTTGTTTTGGCTTGATTCCATTGCAAAACACTCTTTATTTGTAATGGTTAGTTGCTTTGGTGATTCTTGGTGAAAATAAGCTTCAAAGGAGAAAAGCAACTTCTCATGCAAATATCGTCTTCAAGAGAAAAAACGCGTACTTGGATGTTAAGGTATCAAGATTCTTTTTCCTCTTGCAAGGCAAAAGGCGCGCACACACACACACATGGCATTCATATGTGTCCCTGCATGGTTGTACAACATTTATATAATACTTCCACATAGTTGGTAATGTATGCTCATGCATCAGATTTATATTGATAAACATTGTTAATTGCATGTTTAAGGACTATGTCTAGGAAACGGCATACGTGTGTGACATTGTGTTTATTTGTTTTTATTTTATTATTTTGGACTTAAACATGATCTCTTATGATTCCTTATTGAGTCCCGGTCATTTTGGTTACTCATTCTTTGGGTTTCGAGTCTAAACGATGTAGTTATGTTACTTTTCATTCTTATTCGTTGAGTTGTTTTCATTGTCGTATTTCGAGATGAATTCTCAACTTTTTGTCAAAGTTTCATAGTCTTTGTTGTGCATGAGGGAGTCGCAATTCATAATCCAAAGACGGATTCAAAATCGAAGTTCGGAGGTCCAGATACGGCCGAAGAACATGAGTGGAGCGTGAAAGTAGTTTGCTCGACCAAAGGCCAAACATTGGTGTCCGCGTGTGACACACGGATTGGACAGCCCTCTGTCCACGTGTGCCACATATGCCCCACACAGGCTTCTGATGTGGCATGCTCTCATTGGCCCTCATTTTCCCTCTCTTGAATTCTTTTAAAAGCTCTCCATTCCCTCCCATTCATTCTAAGAAGAAAAGTTTGAAACTCTCACACTAGAATTTTCTCTCAACTTTTTCTTACATTCCAAACACTATAACTTTTTCATATGAAGTAGTAATTGGTTGATTCAAGTTAGAGATTATTTGTAATTGAGTCCTCTACCTTTTCCAATTGGTCTTGTAGCTTTTTGATCAACTTTTCTAGTGGTTCTACCCAAAAATACGAACCAGCTTGTGATCTTGAGGTATTGGTCATATTTTTGAGATTTCTTCTTTTATAACCTTCAATTTACTTGGGGTTTCTTCTTCTATATGTATGTATATGTATGGTGAATGCTATTAAGAAAGATAGCTTCACAATCAACCTAATCAAAAGTCTAATTAGAGACATATGTAAACTAGTTTCTTAGATTATAGGATTTTCACATGTTTGAAAGTTGTATTGTGATTAGTTTGACATCTAGGATTGTTTATGACTTGATTGAATCATTTTATGATTAATAATCCTTGGAATATGCTCTTCATTGAATATTTTTGTATATAAGATACATTGTTTCTTGGTATATATTTTGTAGACTAAGCATGGTTAATTGAGTATACTTGTGTAAATTGTTTTCTCATAACAATCTTGTTAAAAGTTAATTTGTATGCTCATCAAGGTTTTGACATAAGTTACGAAAGAGTTTTTAAAACTAGTGTGTAAACCTATTCACCCCCTAGGTTGTTTAGTATAACCTTGTAGGCATTTTCAACTACGAACCACTGTAGAAGTGCCCGCATAAACAAAAGTGTACCAATGCACCCCGAGAACCGATCGAGAGCGAAACAATAAGTTATTGATCATGACAGTGAACTATCTGAGCCTTAGGAAATGAAGCACAAGCGAAAACCCAAATAGTTGGAATCAACCCACCTCTATCATTCATGCCCACCAGACGAAGACTAAGCGGAGACTAGAAACCTGAAAAGATAGAGGAAAAATCAATCATAGGCTCTACAATACAAACCAAAGTAGGTTTATGTAAATGACACAACTCTCTAAGTACCGGCCTTGTGGGCTCACCCCAGATCCCGCGACAGTTCCATAATAGAACATTAATCATCGAAAACCATCGGAGGAGCCCGATATCCGGACTTTAAAGAAGCCAGCCTACACTCAACCCTCAAAGCTCTCTGAGCAACCTCAGCATCAGCTAACTCACCCTCCCCCATCTAGGAAGCCCCATGAAGAATCTGCAATAAGGCGAAGCTTGGCCTGAGATTCTGACAACGGACCTAAGTTTTGTATCAGCACCCTAGGATCCACAACCGAAGAACAAGAAAGACCAGATCCATCTCATAAACTACTTTGATCCACATTGACATTCAAAGCTAAAGACACAACTGCCTCCTCAGATGACTGATTGCCTAAAACCTCATAAACCCTAACTTGCTGATGAGCCATCTGACCCGAACGAGAAGATGACCTTGATAAAATGGTAGAGACCATAGGGCGAACCTAATTGACCATCGAAGAACCCTGAACAACAGTCCTTGAATCATGGACCACCCTTACAACCGAACTGACAAAACTAATAGAAGGATCACCAATCGAAGAACTAGAAACCATAACTAAATCAGTAACCTCGTTATCAAATCTTAAACCCTTGCTAATCTACAATGCTCGGGAAATCATTAGAGGAATTGAACTCAAAACCACTTCCGAAATAGCTAACACAGTAGACAAAGACCATAGAGTTATTCCAATCTTCACAACAAACACATAAGGAGAAGATATCCAACCATGTGATTCCCAGCCGGCCGGATCAATCACTAGAATTAGGTTATCCCAAGCAAGGGAGGACGAGGAGCCGTGTACACGCTGTTGTACAAGTATATGAGAATGGAGCAGAAACCAAGGAAGAACCGCCAAGAAACCAAGAGCGAGGCACAAAATTGGAAGAAACGATGTCTTTGCTTCAAGAGAATTTGGTGAAAACCTCCCAAGGAAAGGAAGAGTTGGAAAGAAAAATACAACTCATGGTAAAGGAGTTGGAAGAAAATGAGGCATTGTAGAAGGTAAAGATTGAAGAGATTGAAGTGCAAAATAAGAAGCTCACTCTTGAAGTAAACATGCTCAAAGAAAAAAATGCTACCTTTCGGAGTAAGGTAGGAGAAGTCTCTAACAAGAACAAGGAGTTGGAAATACAAGTTGGGAGACTTAAAGTTGAGAGGAATTCTGCTTCAAGGGAATTCGAAGACCTTGCAAGGCTATTTGAAGAATTTGAAGAAGAATGTGCAAGGAAGACAAGGAAGATGCTTATGGAAGCGGAGCGGAAGGCAAAAGCTTTGGAAGAAATGAAGAAGGCACTTGGTAGGAAGGATGAAGCCCTCAAAATAGCAAAAGTCAAGGAGTGTGACTACATTGTCTATTTAGATATGGTGGAAAAAGAGGTCAAGGGGCTACAAATGAGGCAACATCAAAGGCCAAATAGTCACCAACCAAGAGGGAGTATTCTTAACCATCCTCCTACTTGCTATTTTTGTTTTCAAAAAGGGCACTTCAAAGCTCATTGTTTTGAATTTCATAAGCATGAAAAATTGAGAAAGTTTAGGAATAGGAAGAATCCACCTAGAGTTAAGCGAATTTGGGTAAAAAAAGACTTGGTTGATCAAATTAGACCCAAAAGAAAAGAAAAGAAAAGAAAAGGGGAAATCAACTCAACTTGTTTGGGTTGTGAAAAAGAAACAATTTCCAAATTTAGTTGATGACACCCCTAGCACAAGTACATAATATAGAAAAATTCTTTTGTGCATTTTAATTTTTTACGCTTTATTTGTTTAGTTTATTTCTTTTGAATAAATGGTGATCCAAGCCCTTATTGGTAATTGCATATATTGAGCAAATTTTTAAATTGCCGGAACTTTCTAATGTGCTTAGTGCTTGTGTAGATTTTCTATTGCTTCTTAAGGAAGCAAATGGTGTGTTGCTTGTACGATAAAGCAAGGTTTCTTTATCTCTTGAGATGAAACAAGGACAACTTGCAAGTCTTGGAGAGACAAGCAAGCCAAGAGTGCTCATAAAAAGGGCGAGGACCTTATCCTAAGGAAGCAACATTGTGGGAGTTCGAGGTGCGGGAGCACCATTCCACGTTTTGCCTAGACGTTAAATCGTGCGCTTGGTGAGAGACAACCCACTTAGGTACATTTCTTTTTCTAGTTTAAATTTTGTTTTTGTCTTTATTTTATTTTTTCTTAGAATAAGTTTGCGAGTTGTTTGTGATAGTGGATTTAGGCTTGAATGATCATATATTTTGTCCATATGAATTGTGATGATAACTCTTGATGAACTTGCATTGATATATCTCTTGAGTTGATTATGAGCATATAGGATATTCTTGAGCCACTTGATTTAATTCTTTGGGATAATTTTTAAATGGACATTGATGTGTTTTTAAAACTCTTTGATTGAGGATGTGTGTTGTGCCGAATTTACCGGTATATGCCCCAAAGACATTGAGGACAATGTCTAATTTAGGTTTGAGGGTATGTGCGCAACATCATCTCTTGTTTACAAATTGTGTGTAAATATTTTGAGCCTAATTTTTTCAAAATTTTCAAAAATCGTGTGATAATGTCATGCTTGAGCATATTTTGCTTGTTGGATTTTGCCATTGTGTGTGCAAGTAAGGAATTGTGTATCTTTGCTTTGCTTAGTTTAGATTAACATCATGCCATTTAGGGTTGCATTGCTCAAAGCGCGCTAGTTCTTTTCTCTTGATATTGAAGTGAATACTTAATTGTGCTTGAAGGTTAGGAATTAATAGTGGACTTCCCGTGAGGTTCACAAACATGGCCTTCAAAAGTGTATTTGAGGGAAAGTTTTCATTCTTTAAACACTCATTCAAACACATGTTATGCATATTTTAAAATGTCTCATTCGCACTTAAATGTTGTTTGCCATAGAACATATAGACTGCTTGTGGATGCCTTAATTGACTTTGTAGACAAACCTTTATAAATGATTTTAGGCAATGCATGTGAAAAACCACCAAATTGGCCTAAATACTTCCAATCCCACTATGTGTGTGCTCCATAGCCCATTTGAAGCCAAACACAATTAAGGTTTTCATTCATGAACCACATCAACATGAAACCATATAGCCTATACACTAGACTTACCTTGTACCAAATGGTTTGCTAAGGCTTAGGGGTTGAATGTAAGCTTTGAGGAGTATTAAAATGTAATGCATATACCTAGGAAAATATGTATGTGCAAACACATTAAAAGCTGAAATGCTATGCTTGAAAAAGAAAAGAAAAGAAAAAAAAAAAAAATGAATGAGGCACTAAGTGCCTAGATCAATTATGTATCAAATGAGCTACTCAATGAAAATTAAGAGTAGAAAAATGCACAAAGCTAATTGTAAGCTTGGACGCCAAAGTGTGGAATATGCAAGTTGTAATGAGTAAGTTGTGCTTAAATAGAATGTATGCATTAGTGTGACCTTTAGGTGTTTGCAATCAATTTTTCCCATTTATTGACTCACCATTCACCTTTGGCCCCATCACAACCAAATGAAAGACCTATTTGATCTTTAGGGATGTCCACTTTGAAAATTTTGGTTGATGCATGTTCTTTCCGGTTCATGGCTTTCAATTCCATTTATGAGACAAATTTTCGGAAATTGTGTTTTTAAATAATCATGTGCAATTATATTTGATATTTTGAGCATAAAATCATATTGCATAGTTTTTGAAGCTTAAGCATCTTGAATGTAGGATCGTGTTGCATGCAATGTGTACTTAGAGTGGCATAACTTTAATCTTTATTTAGCATCTCTTACATGCATTATTTCCTAATGAGCACAGCGTTGGTTTAATCTCTTCACTTTTGGTTTTACAAGTCGAATATTAACTTTTGAGTCTTTCGCAAAGAGTTGGTACTTCATTGTTGATTGCATGAATATTTAGACACATGTCCATTGTATGCTTATGTTTGTTTTGCTTGAGGATGAGTAAAAGATAGGTTTGGGGGTATTTGATCGAACCAAAATTGGTATGATTTTGGCCCCCATTTTCTTCTCCTTTTGCTTGATTCTCGGGCAATATCCCATGATTTAATAGTGTAAATTAAGTGTTTTCAAGTATTTCTAAATATTAGGGGCATTGGTGTAATTTTAGCAAACTAGGGGTAAAAGTGTAATTAATCGCAAGAGAATTGAAGATATTGTGATATTAGAAGAGATCAGGGGTCTACTTGCAATTCGCCATGCAAAGCAGCCAAGCAGCGACACGTCATCTGTTCAAAACGGTGCGCTTTAGAGTGAGTGGGCCGCTGAATGAACCCCGGCCCTGTTCTATGTGCACCTAGCAGCCCACAAAGTAAGTGAAACGGTGTGTTTCACTCCTATGATTGCATCCCAGCCTATTTTTAGGTTGCACCCCCATATGAGACAAGAAGAGCGATCCTGATGCAGTCCTGCCAGTGTCTAAGTGCACCCCAAAGAAGACAGCAGCCCATGCCACGTGGATTATTGAAACGGTACGTTTCACTTTCTAAACGCACACCAGGTGCATTCTAAATGCACCCCGATAAAGACAAAAGAAGTGCCAGCTGTGCGCACCCCATCTTGCTGCTAAGTACACTCCCCTTCATGGTAAAAGGTAGCAACCCATTACACCTCATCTCTCTGCTAAGTGCTCCCCTTTACTATTCACTTTCTTCTTCCTTTCATGCGTGTAGACCAGATTTTTGGCGACCCAAACCCTTGTGCGCTGCTGGCCGAAAACGTCCCCTTTTCCGGCCTATCTCCAGTCGATTCCGGTCCCAATCAGACGGCCACCTCAACGGCAACCCAATCGTTCATCTTCAAGCTCCTCCAATGGCTGAAATCTGGTAGCCCCAATCATGCCTAAATCCTCCCTAAGTCACCCTCAATCTCAAATCGAGACCAAACCGCGTAAATCGATGTCGCGGTTTGCATTATAAGGTCACCATGGCGATAGAGAGTTATTTTTGGCACCTAATGGAGTTGCCAATTGCATCCCTAGGGTCGCCATGAACGCAAATTGCGACCACCTTTGCTATGCATTTCTGATTGGTAGGGAAAATTACAAAATGCCCCCATCTGTTGGACTAAATGGTAATTTGCCATGGTCAGGGGGTGTTTTGGTAATTTACCACCCAAGACCTAATTTGAAAATCCTATAAATTCATCATATTTTTCCTCTTTTGAACAACTCTTGACCACCAAGAAACCTCCTTTCTCCACTATTCCTTATCCCTCTATTTTCTCTTCTACCTAAACTTAACATCTAGATTCCATTCCCCTAATCATTCCTTTCTTCCCATCTTCTCCACAAATCTCCTTAGTCACTTCCCATTTGACTCCACCTATCTAGACACATCATCATCATCCACTCTTTGCACAAGGAGCTTCAAAGGCAAGAAAAGAATCAAGCTTACAAAAAGAGGCCCATGAGTGATTTCCTAATCTTTTACTTGTCTTCCCTTTGATTGTAATATGTGTAATTAAATCCTCTTTTCTAGGGTTTTGATGTGAGAACATTTGGATTGGGTTTTGCTTAAGCTTTAATGTATTTTTGATCTCTATTTGTGTTCTATTCATTTTATAATTAGATTCTATGCATTATATAATTGACATGTATACCCACTAGTTGATTATACTCTTGTTTAGGATAATATGTTATATAATCTTGATTGGATTGACAACCTTGATAGATTGAGAACATAGTGACTAGGATAGATTTTTGGAGGGTATATCAACCGTGATAATCTAAACCGTTAATTGTAACAAACCAATCCTACCGTGACCCCCTCTCCTTAATCGGTTAGGCATTACGGTAGGAAGTTGTTTAGGGTTCATAGTTGTTGATAGTGATTTCTGGATTGCCACGCGTCTAACAATAATAATATGTTTATAAATGCAAAATAATAATAATGTACGCAAGACATGAATTTTTAGGTGGAAAACCCTAGAAAGGGAAAAAAAAAAAACCATGGTGCCTATGAAGGCAGATAAATATCACTATGAATTCTTTGAGAAACACACACAATGCTCACTTTCTTCTCTTGTAAGTATCAATTGTTCATGATGTCGATACTCGGTTATAACGAATACATGGCTGTATTTATATGGTTCGATTTAGGGTTGCCCTAGTTCTTGTTGTATAGGTGGTGGTGGATTCATTAATTAGAATCCTGTTAAGATTTAGGTAGAGTAGATCGATTAGGACTTGTTTCCTATTTTGTGTTTATCCTTCTAGAAGCTTTGAGTTCTTTCCTGATTAGAATTCTCAGATATTGAGGAGGAAATAGGGATATTTCCTTATTGGAATATGATTCTTAGACTTCGTATATGGGTTGGTCTCTAAAAGACACTTCTTTCCATACTGGGCCGAGTTGATCTTGCTGTCGAAAGATATCTAGCGCATAAAATCTCAGCTCATTAAAGTTTTCCAAATCAAATGATTTGGCTTGGGAAGCACGCTCTGATATTGCTGAATAACTCGCTATGTATTCTGATATGATGACGTGTCTTTGACCGACCATTTGTTGACCGGTCTGCTGACTCGTAATGACGTGGAATTACTATATTTCTGCATTACCCGCTACCTTTGTTGATGTTAGGATTATGCTCAATAGCAAGAGTATAATATTGTATTTGACAATCTTATCATATTAATAAAGAGATTTCTGTTTTTAACAAAATCTTATAGCATTTATAATTATAATTGTTAAAGTAAATAATCATAAGGCCAAAAGACTATGAGAAAAGAAGAATTATTTGTATATCTAGATATGTATAAGGTAGACACAATTCTTTAGTTAGTCTTGAATAATGTTCACAACTTAAGTTAAAGGTTTGGCACATTTATCTTGTTAAAGTTGTAGAATTCTTTTACTAACATTTGAGTGGGATCAAATGTGTTATGATGAGTCTAAAATCATCGAAGTGTCTTCGAGTAAAAGAATCTAGTGCACTAGGTGCATTGAACTAGATCACAATGAAATACTTTTTTCTAGAACCGTCAATAGATAAAAGTCTTTTCATTATCAAGACAATCAGAGAGTCTATCTTAATCCTAAGATAAATGATGGACTTATGGTTACCAATGTTATCATTTGAGCTATCAATGAGTACGATTATATAGTCTAGTCTATCCTCGATAGTTTTGTGGTATTCATTTACTAATCGATAGAGGACTTCATTTATAGATATGGACATAGTGGCTCATGAAACAAATTACGGTGTGTTCTAATATATTAATCTAGGGAAGGGGGGGGGGGGGGGGGTGGTGAATAGATTTTAACAAATTTACCCAATTTTTGGTTTAGTCAATATTACGAAAATACCACAATCTAGTCAATAATAATAACAAGTGTAATGTGGTGCGGAATTATAAATGACACTTGATATTTACGTGGAAACCCTCACAGGAAAAACCACGGACTGTATAGTGCGCCACACTCGAACCTCGAAATCCACTAATTGAAATGGAGTTTACAACCTATGTAGACCTCGTCTAACACTCCGGTCTATAACCCCCCACTTCTACCACGCGGGCCTTTAAAAGTGGCTCTAGTGCAATTTGCTTGTGTGACCACCTAATCCCGGTGTACCACCTAATCCCAGTCTATCACACAAGACTTCAATTGCTTGCGATCTAAGCAACCTAATCTCGGAAGCTACATTCAAGACTTACTTCTCAATGAAGAGATTACAACCTATGTGAATATATATTATACTCAACAAATGCAATGAGAGCTAAGCAACTCTATATGCTTATCTAGGATTATTAGATGGCAATAAATGCAATCCTAGATATCAATAGCTAAATGACATGTCATAAAGCTTAGCAAATCATAGATTAAATAACCTAGATGTTGCTATCAAAATACAACACTCAATCATGTCAACACAACAATCTCTATTTTGTATCTAGAATATATTCTAAGAGCATACAAATAATAAAAGAGATTTATTTGATAAATAAAACACTAAACTTAGATGAGATTAGTGAAGAACATACCAAAGGATGTGTGTTGAGCAAAACTCATTCAAATAAGCAAACTAACTATGCTAGAAAATGCTTAGATGATCTTTGATGCACATGTATGTGGTTTTGAGTGTATAAAAATGAGTTCTTGATTGATTTTCTCTCAAGTATCTCTCTTTGAAGCTTAGGGTTCTTAGAGTCGGAGAACTGAGTTAGAGAATTGAGAAAGTGTGATATTTATAGACATCAAGAACAGGGCATGTGAAAAGACAAGTTTGCCCCTGAAAAGCACGATTGGCGGTTTCATTCAACGGCCAGGCCGCCGATTATGATCGTAGAATTGATCCCGAGAGAAACAGGAGAACAACGGCGGTTTCATTCGACGGTTTTGTAACCGCCGATATAACCGTAGAATCAGACCTGAGATATTAAATGCATCAGGTCTGATCGACGGTTTAGATTCGGCGGCCAGACCGCCGATCATAACCGCCGATTCACCAAAAGAGGTGAAACCAAGGAGAAGTCAAGGGCATTCTCCGTGAGTGGTCTTCACGCAAAAACAAACACATTATCGTGTACGCGCGGACGTTTCCTGATCGAACCAAAATTGGTGTGATTTTGGCCCTCATATCCTTCTCCTTTTGCTTGATTCTTGGGTATTATTTTGTGATTTAATGGTGTTAATTAAGTATTTTCAGGTATTTATAAAGTTGAAGGGCATTGTAGTAAAATGGAGAAATTAGGGGTAAAAGAGTAATATTTGGAGGAAGATTGAAGATATCGTAATATTGGAAGAATATAGGGGACCGAAATGCAAATTGCCACTCAAATCAGCCACGCAGACAGCATATGAAACGCTGCGTTTCACTCAAATGAAGAGCCAAGCTTGGCTCTGAGCACACCCCAGGCCACGCCCAAACGCGCCCCATGTGCGCCCTGATTGACAGCCCAAATACCCCAGCCCATTTCTTTTCTTCTCCTCTCTTAATGCAACCAGGCCACTCCTATATACACCCACGTGCACAAGCCCAATCCATAAGCCCAATCCCTTGTCAAAAGCAAGTCAATCCTTGCTAAGTACACTCCCTGACCTTGCTAATTGACCCCCTAAGAAGACCAAAAGTTCAAGACTGTTTGCACCCCACGTTGTTGCTGATTGCACCCCTTTTACTATTCATCTTCTTCTTCATTTCTCACGGCAGCCATGGCCCCTTTTCCCTCCAAACCCTAGCCGGCCGACGACCACCTTCCCGGACCTATCGTCGGCCGGAAACCATCCCAAACGAACGGCCATGACAACGGCTGGCCATTCGTTCCAATTCCGGTATCCCAAATCGCCGGAATCTTCAAGCTCCTCACCGGCCATGCAAGTCACGCCCACGTCACGCCACGTCACCCTTTTGGTCGCCATTTGTCGTTCGAGGTCGCCATGGCGACAGGGGATGAAATCCCACACCTGATTGCTTCGCCACATGGTCGCTCCAAGGTCGCCATTTGAATCAAACTGCGACTGCCTCTCTGTTCAACGTTGATTGGCTGTTCTTGGTTGGCTAATTACAGAAAGGCCCCCTAGAGGGGCCAAAGTGGAAATTTGACAAGTTCAGGGGGTGTTTTGGTAATTTGCCATCCGTGACCTAATTCAAAAATACTATAAATTCATCCCTCTTTTCAATTTGAATATCCAAGTCCTACCAAGCCTTACCAAGCCATTCAATCCCATTCTCTCCTACCAATCTCCCTTTTCTCCATCAATCATCTCCCAAATTCCTCCATTTCTATACTTGGACTTATCTTTTCCATCCAAAACCTCACACCAAATCTTGATTACTTCCCTAGACCATTCCTTCCCTACCATTTTCTCCATCACAAATCCTTTGTCACTCACCATAAGCCATCCACCTATCTAGACACATCCTCCTCTTCCATTCTTTGCAACTAGGAGCATCAAAGGAGAACAAGGATCAAGCACTAAAGAAGGTGGCCCAAGGGTGATTTCCTTACCATTTACTTGTTTTTATTTGATTGCTACTATGTGTAATTAAACCCCTAATCTAGGGGATTGATTTGATGAACATTTGGTTGTGGGTTTTTGCTTAAGCTTTGTAATAAATCTCTATATGTGTTCTATTTATTAATTCATTAGATTCTATTCATTATGTGATTGACTTGTATACCCACTTGTTAATTACAATCTTGTTTAGAATAACATGTTATATAATCACTCTTGGATTGACACACTTGAGTGATTAAGAACCCAATAAATAGGATGGATTAGTGGAGGGTATATCAACCACATTGATCTAAACCTAAATTGGTTAACATGTAGAGATTGGTCCTTAAAGTGGCTTAAAAAGCAATACCCATACCTACTTGCTAATCAATCAATTCCCTAGCATCAACATTAATTGTTTACATCCATTTTTCTTATCAAGATTGTGAGTCTTCTATTTTTCATATCACCATATTTTTAGTTAGGTTAATTTTGTATGTATGTTTGATGGTTTGACAAACCATACACTCATTCATCATTTATGATTTATTTTATTGTTTATAGATTAGCTAATTAAATCAACATATTTCTCTAATTCCCTGTGGAACGAACTCTAAGCTTACCGCTTACTACTTTTCAAAACTTAAAACATATTGCGTAAAATTCATTTTATAAACATACTTTTGGTAATTCGCAATTTGGTAACGACACAAAAAGCGAGTCATCATTTCCCAACACATTCGGGAAACGAATAGCAAGACACATAAACTCACAACAAGATATACAATCAAAGTGCTAGTGTGAAATGTGACATGTGAAGAGAATGCACACATATGCAAGTATGCTAAGTGTTTGTGTGCTTCTAAATCTCTTCAAAGAAAACTAAGCACTAGAGAATATACCTTTGGAGTGCTTGTCACCTTGAGGTCTTAAAAAGGGCCTTTGAGCTTGATCTTCAAACACCTAAACTACCCTTACAATTCAAACCCCAAAATGTGGTTTGTCCACAAAATAAGCCAATCAATAATGGGAATTCTTACAACTCATTTTATTAAATGTGAGTAGAGTATCATCATATGGATGCTTTGAGGTTTTGGATATTAAATCTTAACGTTGAGTTTTCAATAGTGACTATTGAAAGATGACTTCTGGACAAGTCATAATATATATCCAAGTTCAAAGTGTGTTCATATGAGTACATGTGGTAACTTGGAGAGCTATAGGTGGTCTATGAGCTCTTGGCGATTACTGATATTCTTCACGAGGATTCACTATCTCCTATAAGATTGTCTAGGGTATGAATGAGAATCATTTGCTTATTCCATCTTTATTTAAGAGTGTAATTTTAGTTCTTTAGTGGAATGAAATAAAATTAATATATTGAACCTAAGTGAATCATTTGTTGATTGTGATTGGGTTATGTCTATTGAAGCTTAAATTTAGATAGGCCCGCCAAGATCCCCAATCCATACTGACTTGCATGAATCATTTGATATATTCTACCTGACTAATTATGGGTCCATCTAGAATTGTATTTAATATATTAAGAATGTAATTTGCACATTATTTATTTAATGGGTTGTTGTTGTTGTTTTTTTTTTTTTTTTTAGAAACTCTGAAATAAAATGTTTACTAAATCCAAAATGAAAATACTGATGTTCATGATCTGAACAACAATAAATCAGGTAATGGAAAATAGTAGTCTTTTCTTCAACACTCAAAAACGCTACCAAAAATCTCATGTAAATATAATCCTTCCCACAAAGGGGGTTTTCACCCACAAAGATTGATGAATCAATCCTCATCTTCAATGACTTTGGTTCCAAGCCCCCTTAGTCCTTTTGCTGGGATTTCAGTAACGGTTACAAGAGAGTATAACTCCTCCTTGGCATCTTCATTATCGTTCCTCTTGCGAGCAATGCGAACCCTAACCCTCCTTGGAACGCTCCTGATGCCCCTGCTCTAGATATGCTTGTTGAGCTTGACATCGACTCTCACGTCATTGGTACCCATGGCTTTCTTGGCAAACTTCCTTATCTCCTTTATGGCATTTGGAGCTTTCTTTTTGAAAGTACATCCATGGAGGTGCTTGTGAAGATTGATGGTGTACTCTTTGGTCACAACCTCCTCCTTTCTTCCTTTAGTCTTCTCCACCATTTTCGCTCTCTTTCTCTTTCTCTTTAACACCTGCATTTTTCTATTTTATTTAATGGGTTGTTTAATTAAATTAATATATTAATGAAAGACATGTGGGCTTGTTTCTTTTAGTAAGAATGGGTCTACTTCACATATGGGCTTGTAATTAAAGTCCAAATGGATTTAATAAAATAGAAAAATAATATTAGTCCCATGTATAGGTGTATGGGCGGCAAGGCTATTAATATAGTCTAAAATATTATTTTATTTTATTAATTGATTAAATGGATATTAATTAATTAATTAATTAAGAATAAAAAAAAATTTCTGATTAGGAAATATATTTCCTAGTATTATACTATTGGCAATAGTATATTAAATATAAAAGACCTTATTTGATAAATAGATAAATAAGGGATTTATTTATCTAGTCAAATTAGGAAGTCTTTTATATAATCACAAATGCACTAAAGAGTTGGATTAGGGTTTGAATATTATATACATGACAAGTTGAATTAGGATTGCTATACAAAAATATAATATATATGGCAAGATAATGCAGAGATATATATGATATATATATTAATATAAGCAAGAAGAATTCAAATGGAATACATATAAAGAAATTATGACTTATTGTAGGGAAAAAATATGTGCACGCAGCGGAAGCGAGACTAAAAGATAGTTTAGTATATTTTAAAAAAATTTCCATATTGAACCTTAACCTTTTAATTAATTAAACATACACACGAAAAGATAAAATACCTTTGTCGCGTGATCCGATTGACTAACGTCGAAGGTAATCCGCTAGATCTTCCAAACCCGATCACGAACGTGAATCACCTAGGGTCTCCCTTCTTTGAATTGTGAACCTGAGAATGGACAAACAAACACTTTTCTAATTTTGTTAGTCACTATAATCTCCAAAAGGTTGCTAAGAATGTTCCGGTCACTTTTGAATTCACAATCGTAAGGTTGAAATTCGCGTGAACCTAATTCGAAAGTGTGTACAAGATCTCTTGATGTTAAGATCACTAGTACACTATCGAAGCTAGAACAATTCTTCTCTCACCAACCACCTTGGCTGAATTGTCACTAGTAATAGAGTATGATTTTTATTTTCTCTTTAGCCAAAGAAAATAAATTCTTCAAAGAAAAAATCTAGAGTTGGCTGAAAATTCTCACTATATATATATTTATAGTGACCGAATTTTCTACCCTAGATGATTTAGGGTGGTCGAAATCTTACCCTAGTTAATTTAGGGTTTCTGAATTCTTACCTTGTCCAACAAGGTGATCACTAAAGTCCTTTTCCAAATAGGATACAAAGACTTCTTTAGAATTCAAACTCTAATCCAACTCTTTAGTATATTTGTGACTATATAAAAGACTTTCTAATTTGACTGAATAAATAAAGTCTTTTATATTTAGTATAATACTAATAGTAGTATACAACTAGGAAACATATTTCCTAATCAGAAAAATATTTGATTTTTAATTAAATAATTAATTAACAAATTAATTAATTTCCATTTAATTAAATAATAAAATAAAACAATATTATGAACTAATTATTACCCATTGCCGCCCATGACAAGAGACTTGGGCCTACATATTGTTTTCTTATTTTATTTAATCCATTTGGACTTTAATAAAAAGCCCACATGTGAACTAGACCCATTCTTACTAAAAGAAACAAGCCCACATATCTTTCATTAATATATTAATATAATTAAACAGCCCATTAATTAAATAATGTGCAAATTATATTCTTAATATATTAAATACAATTCTAAATGGACTCACAAATAGTCCGGTAGAATATATCAAGTTATTCATGTAAGTCCATGCGGATTGGAGATCTTGACGAGCCTATCTAAATTTAAGCTTCAATAGACATAACCCAATCACAATCAACAAATGATTCACTTAGGTTCAATCTATTAATTTTAGTTCATTCCACTAAATAACAAAAATTGCACTCTTAAATAAAGATGGAATAAGTTAACGATACTCATTCATACCCTAGACAATCATATGGGAGATAGTGAATCCTCGTGAAAAATATCAGTAATCGCCAAGAGCTCATAGACCGTCTATAGCTCTCCAAGTTACCATATTTACTCATATGACCACACTTTGAACTTGGATATATATTATGACTTGTCCAGAAGTCATTTTTCAATAGACACTATTGAAAACTCAACGTTAAGATTTCATATCCAAAACGACAAAGCATCCATATGATGATATTCTACTCACATTTAATAAACGGAGCCACGATGTCCATATCTATAAATGAAGTCCTCTATCGATTAACAAATGAATACCACCAAACTATCAAGGATAGACTATGATATATAATCGTACTCATTGATAGCTAAAATGATAACACTTGCAACCATAAGTCCATCATTTATCTTAGGATTAAGATAGACTCTCCGATTGTCCTGATAATGAAAAGACTTTTATCTATTGACGGTTCTGGAAAAAGTATTTCATTGTGATCCGGTTCAATGCACCCAGTGCACTAGATTCTTTTATTCGAAAACCCTTCGATGATTTTAGACTCATCACAACACATTTGATCCCACTCAAATGCTAATAAAAGAATTCTACAACTTTAACAAGATAAAGGTGCCCAACCTTTAACTTAAGTTGTGAATGTTATTCAAGACTAACTAAAGAATTGTGTCTACCTCATACGTATCCAGAAGTACAAACAATTCTTCTTTTCTTATAGTCTTTTGACCTTATGATTATTTACTTTGACAATTATAATAATAAATGCTATATAAGATTTTGTTAACTAACAGAAATCACTTTATTAATATGAAAATATTGTCAAGTACAATATTACACTCTTGCTATTAAGCATAACCCTAATAATCTCCCACTTGCGCTATAGCAAATGTGTCATATCTATCATTCCCATTTTCTCTAGGTGCCCATCAAAACTCTTCTTTGGTAGAGCCTTTGTGAAGGGATCTGCTAGATTTTCTGGACGCGATTTTGGTAATCGTCACGTCACCCCTATGAACAATCTCCCTAAGAAGATGATACTTCCTTTCAATGTGTTTTCCTCTCTTATGATTTCTTGGTTCTTTCGAATTAGCCACTGCTCCACTGTTGTCACAGTAAATAGTGATCTGTTTATTCGCACTAGGAATCATTTCTAAGTCAATCAAGAATTGGCGGAGCCAAACAGCCTCTTTGGCAGCTTCGCATGCAGCAACATACTCAGCTTCCATGGTGGAATCAGCAATGCATGATTGCTTGATACTCCTCCATATGACTGCTCCTCCTCCAAGAGTAAACACAGATCCTGATGTGGATTTTCTAGAGTTAGAATCCGACTGGAAATCAGAATCTGTATACCCTACGGGAATCAAATCCCCTCTAGAGTATACAAGCATATTGTCTCTCATTCTCCTGAGATACTTGAAAATATGCTTGACTGCCATCCAGTGATCAGGACCAGGTTTCGATTGAAACCTGCTAACTATACCAACAGCAAAACAAATATCTGGTCTAGTGTAGAGCATTGCATACATGAGACTTCCAACTGCCGAGGCATATGGAACCCTACTCATGAATTGCTCTTCATGCTCATTCTTAGGAACTTGTTTCGTAGAAAGTTTGATTCCATGCCTGAAAGGTAACATACCTTTCTTGGAATCCTGTATGGAAAACCTAGACAAGATTTTATCTATGTATGAAGCTTGGGATAGTGCAATCGTTCTATTCTTTCTATCCCTTATTACTTGGATACCAAGAATATAACTTGCTTCTCCTAAGTCCTTCATATCAAATTGTTTTGCTAACCATTCTTTTACTGATGTCAATACACCTACATCGTTTCCGATGAGTAGTATATCATCAACATAAAGAATCAGGAAAACCAACTTGTCGCCTTTGATCCTTTTGTATACACAAGGTTCGTCAAGGTTCAGAACAAATCCAAAACCTTTCATAGCTTGATCGAATCTTATGTTCCAGGATCTAGATGCTTGCTTTAATCCATATATGGATTTTTGCAACTTGCATACCTTTTCCACTTGGCCTTTTCCAATGAATCCTTCTAGTTGCATCATATAGATGCTTTCGTCAAGACTTCCGTTAAGGAAAGCTGTCTTGACGTCCATTTACCAAATCTCTAAATCTAAAGATGCAGCAATGGATAAGAGTATCCTAATGGATTTAAGCATGGCCACAGGAGAGAAGGTTTTCTCGTAAGCGATACCTTCTTTCTGTGTGTAACCTTTAGCTACTAATCTAGCTTTAAAGGTTTCCACCTTTCCATCCATACCTCTTTTCCTCTTGTATACCCACTTGCACCCAATGGGTTTTATCCCTTTAGGCAAGTCTACAAGGGAGCAGACTTTGTTATTGAACATGGACTCAATCTCAGATTGCATTGCCTTTTGCCAATGGCGACTATCAACATCCTCTATTGCTTCCTTATATGTGTAGGGATCATCGTCGTCCGGGAGATTCTCCACTGATTCTCCTAGACCGATGTATCTCTCGAGTTGTCCTACAACCCTCCCACTACGATGAGGAATGATAGGTTGTTGATCTTGTTATGGTTCGAAACTTACAATTGGGCCAGGTTGTGAAACCTCTTGTGGAATTGTATCTCCTGACATCTCATTCAGGACAATTCTACTTTTAGGTATAAACTTATTCATATAGTCCTTTTCCAGAAATTTAGCATTTGTCGAAACAAATACTTTAAAATCTGAAGGACTATAGAAATAATACCCTTTAGTTCCTTTTGGATACCCCACAAATATGCATGTTTCTGTACGGGACTCCATCTTTTCTGTCTTTCCTTTTAACACATGCGTAGGACAACCAAATATCCTTAAGTGTTGTAAACTATGCTTTCGCCTAGTCCATAACTGATGCGGTGTTTGAGGAACCGACTTTGATGGTACATCGTTTAGAATGTACATTGCAGTTTGTAGAGCATATCCCCAAAAAGAAACAGGGAGTGTTGAATAACTCAACATTGACCTAACCATATTCAAAAGAGTTCTATTTCTTCTTCCTACAACCTCATTCTGTTGAGGTGTACCTGGTGCAGAAAACTAAGAAATGATTCCATTATCAATAATATATTGCTAAAACTCACCAGATAGATATTCTCCACCACGATCAGATCTCAAGATTTTTATGTGTTTCTCTAGCTGATTCTCCACTTCAGCTTTGAATGCTTTGAACATGTCAAAAACATCTGAGTTATGTCTCATGAGATACACATAACTAAATCTTGAATGATCATCTGCGAAAGTGATGAAGTACTCATATCCACCTCTAGCTTGAATGCTCATATGACTACATACATCAGAGTGTATTAATCCTAAACATTCAGTGGCTCTTGTGCCTTTGGTCGTGAACGACCTTTTAGTCATCTTACCTTCCAAATAGGATTCACAAGTTGGTAGATCATCAACCTTTAAATCACTTAAAGGTCCATCACTAACCAATCTTTTAATCCTATTAAGGTTAATATGACCTAAGCGCAAATGCCATAGGTAGGTTTCATCTTTTGATAATTTTACTCTTTTATGATTAGGTTCCATTGTTTCTGTGTCTAATAAGTGAGAAATATTCCTATGGAAAAAGAATAGACCGTTTTCCAATGTACCTTTGCAAATAAATTTGTTATTCTTACTAATAATAAAATCTTTATTAAAAGTAACCGAATATCCAAAATTATTCAAACAAGAAACTGAAATCAAATTTCTCTTGAATTGGGGTACATAGTAAACGTCTATTAAATCTAAATGCATACTAGAATCTAATATAACTCTAACATCTCCCACTGCACTGGCAGACACCAACACTCTGTTGCCTAAACGCAAGTTGATTTCATCTTTATTTAGCCTTTTCTTTTCCTGAAAACCCTGCAAGGAATAACAAACATGATTAGTGGCTCCTGAGTCTATGATCCAAGAATCGGTAGAGTCTGCCAAACAACATGTTTCAGGATAATTAATATTACCTTGTTTCTTCTTTTTCTGAAACTTTGGGCAATTACTTTTCCAATGTCCCTTTTCACCACAAAGGAAACACTTCCCTTTGATCTTGGTTACTTTCTTGGTCTCCTTCTTGGTAGGTCCAAGTTTCTTTTTCTTCTGTTCTTTCTTGACCTTCTGACGGGTCTTAACAGTAGCAACTTTACCAACCATATGAATCTCTTGACCTTTGCCTTTCACAAGGATCTTTTCAACGTTTTAAACAGCTTGCATCAGGCCTTGCAAGGTGTATTCCTTATTGTTCAAGGTGTAGTCCAACTTGAACTGGTCAAAGGAATCTAACAGTGAGTTAACAATCATGTCAATTTTGGTCTCACCATCTATCTCAGCACCATTAAGTTCTGCAATATTTAGATGTGCTATGACCTTCATCATGTGATCTTTCATAGTCTGTCCAGGTTTCATCCTAAGATTCATAAAAGCAGTCACTGCTTCTCTCTTTGTCGACCTAGATCTCATAGCAAACATCTCCTCTAGAGACATTATTATATCAGCAGCAGACACCATTCCTTCATGCTGCTGTTGCAACACGTCGGAGATAGTGGCCATGATATAACATTTAGCCATATCATCTGAAGTCTTCCACTACTCATACTCATCTCTTTGCAAAACACTAGATTCAATAGTAGGAGCAGGTGGTATAGGAGTTGACAGAACAAATTTATGTTTTTCAACTTGCAGCAACAACCCAATTTTCCTTTTCCATGTGACATAATTATCTCCAGTTAAAGTGTTATCTTTCAGGATGTTCATTAAGGATGGGGTCATGATTTCTGAATAAAACAAAAAATATATATAAGTAAACAATCATTTTTTAGCATTTTCGAATATTTATCTTGAATTAAATATTTACAATTCAATCGTAAAATTCAACGTTTGATCCAACACCCATAAATGTTACACCTCCTTTGGGAGTTCGCACCATTTATTAGTTGGACTAGGTCCCACCTAATTGTTAACATAACAACCAACGTTTTCAATTTTAGTCTTGTGATTTTATTAACAAGAACTCTTGGGAGGATATCAATAAAACCACATTGAGTGTACTACCAAGATTTCGACCCTCAATATATTCCCTCACGAAAATCCCTCCTTGGGAAGTAGATCTCGTTTGAGTCAATTGTCTAGTTTATCCTTGTAAGGAAGTATCTTGCTATATTCCATTCATGGATGCCCCTTGGGGGGATTACCAAAAAATAATATAGTTCAACTAACCTTGGAGGCCATAGGTGTTTGCAATACACCTTCTCCCACTCAATTATTTAAGGCATGTGATTAAATCCCATAAAATGATTTACCAAGTTATCTAGATGTCAATTAGATACCTAAATCATTCAATGCATGTTCATACCAAAAGAGATATATGAGTGGCACTCCTATTCTACATGACATGTTATCAAACAATAACAAATATTGTAATATTTACACAAAATAAATAGCCATGATTTTGATCCATCCAAGAAAAGCAAGTAAATTACAATTGTTTGGAATACAAAAAATCTCCTTTCTTGGCGAACAAATCTTCAAGAGGCCATGGATCACGTGAGCACCCACAGCTGCCCAATTGGCGTGCACACTCCACAACCCTAACAAGGGCTGCCGTGTGCAACCCATGGACTCCATGGGGCTGCCATGCGTAGCCCACAGTCCAACATGCACAGCTGCGTGCAATTTTGCGTGCGTGCACGTTGCTATTGATATGAACCTCACCAAGAGTAGTGAGACCCGGAACCAATATATGGTAATGAAGGATCGTTTTCTAATTCAAGTTTACAAATAAAAAAAATAAAAAGGACCGCGACCCATTATCTATATGGAGATAAGAACCAACGGTATCAAGAAGGTTGTAGACGCCACACTCAAGAACAAGAAGAAGGTGAGTGATAAGTCAAGTTTGAACGCCACAAGGTATAACCCTTGATAAGTTCATAGTTCAATGAAGAACCAAGAGAAAACGTTCTCTCACGGATGACCAACCTAGTTTCAATGCCAAGGCCGAACCTTCCAAAGATCACAAAGATGGAGAGATTTTGGTCGCAAGAAGAACTCTTAGTGCTCAAGTAAAAGAAGATGATGAGGTACAACGTGACAATGTCTTTCACACTCGATGCCATGTTAATGATAAGGTATGTAGCATGATAATTGATGGGGGAAGTTGTACTAATTTGGCTAGCACTAGTTTGGTGGAAAAACTAAATTTGGCCACTTTAAAGCACCCAAAACCTTATAAGCTACAATGGTTGAATGATAGTGAAGAAATCAAGGTGACTAAACAGGTGTTGGTGTCTTTTTCCATTGGAAGGTACAAAGATGAAGTCTTGTGTGATGTGGTACCAATGCATGCGAGCCATATCCTTTTGGGGCGACCATGGCAGTTTGATAGGCGTGTAATTCATGATGGTTACACAAATAGATACTCCTTTGTACTCAATAAAAAGCGAATCACTCTTGTACCCTTAACCCCAATACAAGTTTATGAAGATCAAGTGAGATTAAAAGAAAGAAAAGATGAAAAAAAGGAGAGTGAGAGTTCAAAAGAAAGAGAGACAAAAGAAAGAGAGATTGAAACAGCAAAAAAAGAAATCTCGGCTGATGAGAAACAAAAAAAAAGACAACAAGTGAACTTCTATGCAAAAAAAAGTGAGATCAAAAAGGTCTTGTTTTCAAATCAGCCAACTTCTTGGCCTAGTGTTCTTGTTTCTCTTTTGCAGGACTTTGATGAAGTGTCGCAGGCAATCAACAACATTACGGTGAAGATTCGAGGACGAATCCTTTTGAAGAGAGGGGGAATGATGAGAATCAAGAAGCATCACCAAAGGCTCAATTGCATATTCCAGTTGGGCCAATTGCAAGGGCCAAGAGGATCAAAGAAGCATTTAATGATAATTGATTCTGAGTTGTTGAAGTACAAGTTCGGCCCACATGAAGACCAAATCCGGGCTAAACTTTGTAGACCTCTACAGGGGGCATATGAGGTCGGATTATCTATTATAATATGTTTCTGGAAAGCCCAAGACGATCCCTACAGATTTTATGAAGACTCCGTCATCCGTAATAGATCGTAACAGGCCCAAAATCAGCCATCTATCTTATTACGCGCAGACTTGAGCTGGACAAGAGCTGGACGCCAAGCAGAACTTCGTGGGCCTCTACAGAAGGCATATGGAGTCGGATCGTCTATTATAATATGTTTTCGGAAAGCCCAAGACGAGCCCTACAGATGTTATGAAGACTTTGTCCTCCGTAACAGATCACAACAAGCCCGAATTTAGACATCTAGATTGTTGCGCGAAGACTTGAGCTGAGGAGTCCGAATTTCAGCTTAATTCCATGTGGTTGGAGGAGTCCTAATTTCAGCATACTTGTGTGTGGTACAAGTTAGGGTTAGAGAAGATTCAATTTCAGTTTAGTATTTAGTATTTTGTTCCCTTTTAGGTCTTAGATAGTTTAGTATTTAAGGGACTCATTGATGTATTATTTTGCGAGACTTTGAATGGAATAATATTATTTGAGTGATAAGTCAAGTTTGAACGCCACAAGGTATAACCCTTGATAAGTTCATAGTTCAATGAAGAACCAAGAGAAAACGTTCTCTCAAATAATATTATTCCATTCAAAGTCTCGCAAAATAATACATCAATGAGTCCCTTAAATACTAAACTATCTAAGACCTAAAAGGGAACAAAATACTAAATACTAAACTGAAATTGAATCTTCTCTAACCCTAACTTGTACCACACACAAGTATGCTGAAATTAGG
>OX940802.1:24969971-25082868 GCA_954870605.1 Acer campestre
TAGCAGGTGTACAACACCCATACTTATATGATGCCTCCTAAAACCTACCATGTCATGGCATTTAACAAACAAGATGCAATCATTTAAACATGCATGAAGAGGATTCAAGAATCATGAATGCACATACATAAAACACACAACATACAAGAAGTATAGATATGCATGAGTTGTGTGTGTGTGTGTGTGTGTGTGTGCGCGTGCAACTAGACCTTTTCAAAGTAATTAAGCACAAGTGTTTTACCTTCAGAGTGCTTATCATTTTGAGGTCTTGAGAGGGTCTTTGTTGAGCTTGATCACCAACAATTAGAAGCCTAAGCTACCCTCACAACATAAACCCCAAATGTGGTTTGTCATCGAATTAAGCCAATCAAACTTGAGGAACTTACAATATATATATATTAATAAAACAATATTCATTAACTTAAATCAATATAAATATAATATTTTATAAAACAATATATAAATATGTATAATTACTTAAAATAAACCTTATATTTATTTATATTTAACTTCGCTTGTGATGCTTTTTCCCCTTAGATCAGTCCAATTTTATTAAAAAATATATATATTAAATATTTATTCGGTTTATTCGGATCGGTTCAGTTTTTGGCAAGGTAAAATCATCCATGACTCATTTAAACTCGGTTTTCATTTTTTGAATCTAAATGACTCATCTCAACAGTGTGACTCGACTTCAACATGTATTTTCGGTTCGGTTAACCATGGATCGTAAACTGTGTCCGCCCCTAGTCTCTAATAATCAAATGAAAATTGAATAAAAAATTATTGAAATAATTATTCAATGAAATAAATATTTTAATCTTTATATTATTAATTTAATAATATTCAAAATTAATTTTAAATAAAATTAAAATTTTATTTTGATTTTAAATAAATTTAAATTTTAGAATTTATTTATTATTAGGGTAGTGTTAACTTGTGCCTTGAGGGCAAAAGTTAACAACCAATTAATTTCCATAAATAGAAATAAACACACATATCAATGATTATATTTATTATCTTATTATAATAAATGCAGTGACTATTTTTCATTTATAGTCCTTTATTATTAAATTGTTTTAAAAAAAATTATAAAAAAAAAAATAGTCCTCCAAATGAGGACTAAAGCAAAAAAATAATAGCCTCACTAGATTGGACAAGCAATCTAGTGATGCCTCCAAACGTGGGAGAGGGATAGGAAATGGTCCAATCCCCCTTAATCCCATGCACCTAACTTTGCCTGAGAGTATCTCCAATGTGTAGGGAAAAATAACCATTTTGAAAATAAATATATTTGCAGAACTTTAAAAAAAAAAAAAACAAAACAAAACAAAACAAAACAAAACAAAAAATGGAGTGTTTTCACATATAGCCAGTTGGGGGTGGCATAAAACCAAATATAACTAGAAAATTAGTAAAACATCAAATATATCCACTTTCTTGTTTTTGAAAACCTATTCTTACGATTATACCCTTAATGTAGTGTTTGTGATTAGACATACATAAAAGGTACGTAAAGACAAGACTAATGTAAGTTCCTCAAGTTTGATTGGCTTATTTCGGTGACAAACCGCAGATAGGGTTTGTGTTGTAAGGGTAACTTAGGCTTCTAAATGTTGGTGATCAAGCTCAACAAAGGCCCTCTCAAGACCTCAAGATGAAAAGCACCTCAAGGTAAAACACTTGTGATTAATTGCATTGAAGAGATCTAGTTGCAAACACACACAACTCATACATATCTATACTTCTTGTATGTTGTGTGTTTTATGTATATGCATTCATGTTCTTGAATCCTCTTCATGCATATTTTATTGATTGTATCTTGTTTGTCAAATGCCATATCTTAATAGGCATTAGGATGCAAAGTTTGTATATGGGCGTTGTACACCCGCAGTTGGGTCGCCTTACGTACAACGCCTATAAGGGGTATTGAGCAAAATTGCTCTTACCCGCTATACAGTCGCTGTACATACAACATGTGACCTGATGGATTTTTTCCATCGCTGTTCAACCGCCCTACGTAGAGACAGTGGCTCACCAAACCCGAGAGCAACCACTCATAGGAGGCCCATTCTCGCTCTTGTGTAGAGCGGATTATGAAGAACATGTTATTCATTTCCCCCAAGTGTACCGCTGTACACTCGCCCTACATAGAGCGGGTGAACAGCGGTCAAGGCCAATTTTCTGAAAAACTTATTAAAATGACGTAGCATCATTTTGACACCCTATATATATATATATATATATGCTACTTCGACTTTAGGTCATTTTTGAGAGAGTTCAAAACATATTTTTGACTTAGCATTTTTCTAAAGAGAAAAAATCACAAAGAACTCACCTTTGATTACTCAAACTCTTATCCATGTGCATCAAACATCATCTAGCATTATCCATGATCATCTAGGTGCTATCTATGCATGGGTCTTGTTCAATACACTTTGCTTGGTAAGTGGTTTACTAATATCTTACATATTTAGTGTCTTTCTTGACAAGCAATCTCATTTATCACTTGTATGCCTTTAGAATGTATTCTAGTTAAAAGATTGAGATTATTGTGTTTATTGTTTGAGAGTTGTATTTTGATAGCTATTACTAGGATTGCTTAATCTTTGATAGCTATGCTGTATGCCATGATATATAGCAATTAATACCTAGGATTGATTTAATTGTCATTTTTTTATCCTAGATAAGCTTTTAGTGTAACCTAGCATTAATTGCATCTTTGAATATTATCATATTCACATTAGGTTGTTGATCTCTTTAGTGAGAATTAAGTCTTGTGGCTAATGTGGCTTAGTCCGCAAGCAAATTGGTCTATGTTTACTATTAAAGTCACACTAGGGTAGTAGTGGTGGGTTATAGACAGTGTAGGGTTTGACGTGGTCAACCTAGGTTGTAAACACTATTACAAATAATGGATTTGAGGATCGTGTGTGGCGCACATACCAACCCGTGGTTTTTCCTTGTTGAAGGTTTCCACGTAAAAATCAAGTGTCATTTAAATTCCGCACTTTACACTTAATTTTCTTGATTGAACAGATGGAGGTTATTTTCATAATATTGACTTATTCAAAAATTTTGTAATAACCGGATTAAAATATATTCACCCCCATCTAGATAGTTTTATTCACACTGACATATTTGTTTCAATTGGTATCAGAGCGGGTTCCTAGATATACTTAGGTGATCCTTGCTTATTTTGGCGTGTTTTGCATTTTGTGTGATTTTTGTTCTTTCATACATTTTGCCTTCATTTCATTCATTCATAAACACTATGAGTGGAAAATGATGGAAACGGTGATGGTAACGAGGGTGCTTCTAGCATAAGGCCTCCCATACTCACCGGGATTAATTATACCTCTTGGAAAGGTAAGATGGAGTCGTACATATGCCAAATCCGTGACTGGGCTTGGATGGCGGTGAAAGATGGCTACGCTCCACCGATGATGACTCCTATGGGTGGAGGAGAGAATGTACTCAACCTAAGGAGCAATGGAACGTGCAAGAGTTTGAAGCATCTAAGTGGAATAGGAAGGCGATGCACGCCATCCTATGTGCAATAGACGAGAATCAATATAAATTGATTCAAAACACTAGAATGGCTAAAGAGGCATGGGACATCCTAGAAGTTGCACATGAGGGAACCGAAGTGGTTAAAGACTCTAAGCTTCAAGTTCTCCAAACTCAATTCGAAATGCTTAGGATGGATGAGAATGAGTGCTACAACGACTTTGAGATCAAGTTGATGGACATAGTCAACCAAAGCCATCAACTTGGTGACCCGTATTCAGATAGAGGAATCAAGCAAAAAATTATGAGATCTCTCCCCGAAAGATTTGAGTCCAAGGTAACGGCTTTAAAGGAGAATAGTGGGTACAAGAATATGAAGCCAAGTGAGATGATTGGGGGACTTCTAGCTTATAACTCTAGGAAGGGTCCTATTTCCACACCTCTTAAAAAGCAAAAGGGAATTGCTTTGAAGGCCTCCAAGGTAGAGAAAGAGGAAAATGATAACTTGGACGAAGACATAGCCTTATTATTGAGAACGTTCAAGAAATTTGTCAAGTTCGAGAAGAAGGGTTTTGGATCCAAAGGCCAAGACTTGAAGAAAAAAGCTCCATTCAAGAAGTTTAAGTCTAGGCAAGAGAAGAGTGAAAGTGGGGATCCAATGCTTTGAGTGTAGTAGCATAGGACACATAGCTCCCGATTGTGGAAATATGAAGAACAAGAAAGGGAGAGTGATGGCTGCCACTTGGAGTGGAAGTGATGACTCCGATGAGAGAGATGAATCTTTGGATGATGAAGATGAAGTTGCTAACTTTCATAGCCTTTGCCTCCTCCCACAAGAGCAAAGGTACTAGTGAAAAAGAGGAAGAGAGTTAAGAGGAAAATGACTCAAGTGAAGATAACTCCTCATCTAACTCCACAAATGGAAATGTGGAGAAAATGAATGTTCATGACTATATAGTCAAGTTTGAAAGCTTAAGGATGAAGAACAAGAGAGAACTTAGGAGATTAAAGGAAGAAAATCTAGAGCTTTCAACACCTTTTGACCACTTAAGTGAACAAGTGGAAAGATCCAAGAAGATTGAAGATAAGCTAAGAGAGAAGTCAGCCTTATCTATGAGGAATGAAGAAGGTTTGAAGAGGGAGCTTGAAAAAGCTTAAGGGTCAAGGACTAGGATAGTTTCTAGCATCAAAAAACTTGACCACATGTTAAGTATGGAAAGAGTCCTCATGACAAGAGAGGCCTTGGGTTTGAAGAAGGCAAGGAGACCTCCACTCTTAACAAGACCATGTCTATCAAGAGCTTAAGCTACAAAAAAGCTTCACCGGTGCAAACTCCTAAGAAGAAGATATATATAGGACAATGTTCAAATAGTGCACAAGTGAAGGTGGCGCCAAGAAGACAACCTCAAGCTCAACCCACAAAAGCTCCTCAGGTAAACTTTCCTCAACAATTGACTCATCAAGGAAAGAGACCAATCATGCAAGCTCAACCGAGGAAGCAACTGAGTTTTGGTCAACAACAAAGAAGAAGAGATCTAATCCAACAACCAAGACAATCACAGAGACATGGGAAGGTTCCTATGCATACGCAAAGACATGGTATGATTCCTAACTAAATCTCTGCATGTCATTTTTGTGGTATTGATGGTCATATTAGACCAAATTGCTTTCACTACATTAAAATGCATAGAGTTAAAAGCATGATTGAAAAGAAAAAGAGTAAAGCCAAGATGCATGTTCCTAGAAAAAGTATGATAGTTTTGCATGATCCTAGGACATCTAGAGCCCATGTACCATTGACCACTAGGAAAGAAAGTGTTTCACCTAGGTGGATTATAAGAGATGCTTACTTTTGCCATGTTGCACAAATTTCCTTAAAGGCAAATTCTTCTAATTTCTGGTACTTAGATAATGGGTGCTCTAGGCACATGACGGGAAACAAGAGTTTCTTTGAGACTCTTGTCATGAAAGAAGAGGGATTTGTCACCTTTGGTGATGGGTCTAAAAAGAGAGTTGTATGGAAAGGAATCATCTCCATTCCCACCTTATTCTCCTTGTCCAATGCTTTATTTGTTAATAGCTTCATAGCCAATTTGATAAGCATTTCACATCTTAGTGATGAAGGATTTTCCATCTTGTTTAACAAGAATAATTGTTATATCCTATTACCCAATGGACAAACCTTGTTGAAAGGGATGAGATTTAGCGACAATTGCTATTGTCTTGAAGCTATGGTTGTCTCTTGTAATTCGTCCAAGGATGAGCATATTGAGTTGTGGCATAAATGACTTGGCCACATGAACTATCGGGATTTACGAATCTTAGATAAGTTCAATGTTGTGTGTGGCCTTCCCAAGTTTGGGAAGAAAGTCAATGGTGTGTGTAGACCTTGCCAACAAGGAAAACAAACCGAAAGCATGCATAAGAAGGGCAAGTATCTCTTTACCAATGAGCCGTTAGAGCTTTTCCACATGGATTTTATGGGTCCCATGCAAATCGAGAGTTTAGGTGGAAAGAGATATATTTTTGTTTATGTAGATGATTTCTCTATGTACACGTGGACATATTTCCTTAGAGAAAAATCTGAAACTTTTAATAGGTTTAAAATGCTTTGCACTAAAATTCAAAATGAAAAAGACTCTAACATTAAAAACATTAAACAGATTATAAGTGACCATGGGAGGGAGTTTAAGAATGCCTACTTTGAAAGCTATTGTTATAGCTTAGGCATCTCCCATAAATTTTCAGCTCCTAGGACACCTCAACAAAATGGAGTTATTGAGAGGAAAAATAGGGTCCTTTAAGAGATGGCCCGTGTGATGTTGCTTAGCAAAAATGTCCTTAGGAGCCTATGGGCCGAAGCCGTCAATACGACTTGCTATATAGGAAATAGAGTCTTCCTAAGGCCCGGAACTAGGCAAACCTCCTATGAGTTATGGAGAGGTGGAAAGCCAAATGTTAGCTACTTTCACTTCATTGGAAGCAATTGCTAAATTTTAAATGACCATAATTAACTTAGCAAGTTTGATGCTAAGAGTGATGAGGGTATCTTTATTGGTTATGCCTTGAATAGTCGTGCATATAGAGTTTTCAACTTGAAGACTCAGAGCGTCATGAAATCATTTAATGTTTTCATTAATGATAATAGGCCTAAGACTAATGACTATGAGGAGGAGGTTGTTGTAGTTGATGATTCTCCTTTAGAGAAGGTTGTAGAGACTGTTATTGATGGGAGGTCTAACCTTAATGATAATGACACATAACCTATTGATAGAGTTCCTCTCTTGAACTCTAATGAACCCGCTCCATGGGTTAGAAAACTCCATGATAAAAATGACATCATTGGAGAAGTAAATGAGGGTTTGTAAGGTCTCATTTATTGATTGGCTTATTTCGTGGACAAACCACATATTAGGGTTGTTGTTAGGGTAGCTTAGGTTATGTGTAATCAAGCTCAAGGCCCTCAAGACCTCAAGGTGACAAGCACTTTTAAGGTATACTTCTAGTGCTTAGTCTTTCTTTGAAGAGATTTAGTAGCACACACACACTTAGCATACATATGTGTGCATACTCTTCACATGTCACATTACACACTAGCACTTTGTTGTTGTATCTTGTTATGTGTTTATGTGTCTTGTAATTCGTTTCCCGAATATGTTCGGAAATATTCGCACGTGCATGTTGGTGTGCTTGGTTTAGCGTGAGGGCTGCCCTCGGAGAATGCCATTGGCTTCTCCCTTGGTTTCACCACATTTGGTGAAACGATGATTACGATCGGCAATAGAGACCGCCGTTCATACCTGATTAATTTATCTCTCAGGTTTGATTCTGTAGTTGGATCGGCGATTATAACAGCACCAAATGAAACCGTCGTTGTTCCCCTATTCTTCTCGAGTTCAATTTGACTATTGTGATCGGCGGCCTGGCTGCTGATTGAAACCGCCGATGGTGCGTTTCAGGGGTAAACTTGTCTTTTCACATGCCCTGTTCTTGATGTCTATAAATATACCACTTTCTCATTCTCTAAAGACAAGTTCTCTGACTTTAAGAACCCTAAACTTCAAAGAGAAATATTTGAGAGAAAATCAAATCAATAACTCATTTTTAACACTCAAAAACCATTCTCATATGCATCAAAATATCATCTAACATTTTCTAGCATAGTTAGGATGCTTGCTTGCATAGGTTTTCTCAACACACTTCCCGTGGTATGTTCTTCACTATTATCATATATAATTAGTGTTTATTTACCAAGGCATCTTTATTTACTTGTATGTTCTTAGTTCATATGCTATTATACAAGATAGAGATTGTGTGTTGTTTTGATTGAGTGTTGTGTTGTGATAGCTATCTAGGTTGTTTAATCTATGTTTAGCTAAGCTTTATGACATGTCATTTAACATTTGATATCTATGAATGATTTAATTGTCATATTATATTCCTAGTTAAGCATCTAGTGTACCCTAGCTCTATTTGTATATTTGGATATCTTTGAGTAATCACTTAGGGTGTTAATCTCTTCATTGAGAATTAAGTCTTGTGTGATGACCCGGATTAGGTCGTACACTAGGATTAGATGTTCACATAAGCAATTGGACAACATTTACATATGCCGTGATTAGGTAGTGGTAGTGAGTTATATACCGGGATTAGGTTGTAATCACTTTTACCATTAGTGGATTCGAGGTTCGAGTGTGGCGCACTTACCAGCCCGTGGTTTTTTCCTGTTAAGGGTTTCCATGTAAAAAGCAAACGTTCTTTAATTTCTGCACTTATATGTTTGATTTGTTAATTTGACTAGTTTGGGGTATTTTTGTGAAAATTGACTAATTGCGAAAATTGGGTAATAACGATTAAAATCTATTCACCACCGCACCCACCCCCCCCCCCCCCCCCTCTAAATTAAATTAGAACACACGTTAATTTGTTTCAGGGTTTTAGGACTAAGCGTCAAATATGTAAGGACCTCTATTTTGTGATTGGCTTATTTCATGACATACCACATTGGGGATGATTGTGTTATGGGTAGCTTAGGTCATCTTGATGATTATCAAGGCAAGTTTCCAAACATCCCGGTGACTTCGAGATCAAGAGCTTCAAAAGGTATATCACTTGACCTTGATTCTTGAAGAGATTAAGTGCACACACACACTTGCATGCATCTTTATCTATCTTGCATTTGTTACCATGCATGTGTGTTTCATTGTGTGCCTATATTCTTTATCATCACACTTATGCATTTTCATATTTTGCATATCTTTTGTGTGTCACATGCTTGGTGATTATTTATGATGTTATTTATTCTCTTCATGCATGTTTATATGATTGCATCTTGTTCATTGAAATGCCATGACATGTTAGGCATTAGGATGCATTCACTTCCTACACTTGCACTTCATGTTAGTCTTAAGTGTGATGTAATTCGTTTCCGTTTGTGTGATTGGAAACGTCTGCGCTTGCATGATGGTGTGCTTGTCTTAGCGCGATGTTTGACCACTAGAGAGGTCCATTTTCCTCTCTTGGATTGGTCTTGGGTCACATGGTCTTATACCATGAGTTTTGGCAACTTTGTTATTGTTCAAAAATGACCTTTGGTCACTCATATGACCATAACTCTTTCTATAGATATCAAAACCCCATTTTGTAAAAAGGAGTTGAAAGTAGACATCCATACCTTTCCAATGATATATCATACGAAAGGTTTCGATGTCGATCGGTCATGTTTTGGAAAGCTCGAATCTGGAGCTATTGCGCTATTGCTCTTTGTTTACCCGAGACAGATGCGACTTTAGAAGTGATTTCCATCCAAGTCACTTTTTGACCCCCTGTACCTAGAAAAATGTGACCTTAGAAGTGACTTCCATCCAAGTCACTTATAAAGTCACTTTTTGACGGGAGAAATGAGTTTTCTTTCCAAAACTACGTAGTTTCATTTAGGGCTCATATATATTTCCAAAACTACGTAGTTTCATTTAGGGTTCCTATATATATGATGTCTTCTCTCTTGTATCCTTGGGTGAGCCACAAAATGAAACCCTAGAGAGAGAGGCTCCATATTCTTGAAAGAAAAAACACCAAGCTTGCTTCTTTAACTCTCCAAACCCAAAACTCATATGCATCTAGCATGTTTCATGCATCAATCTTCCATGGGTCTTCTTCATTTATGACTTGGTAAGTAGAACAAACACCACATTTTCATTTATTGTTCTATCTTAGTCAAGACATGTCTTTGTGTGCTTAGTTTAGCAAATCCTCACTCTTATTGCATGTTTAGTGAAGTTATGACATGATTGGGTTTTGTTTGTGATAGCTTACATGATTAGGATGATTTTCCCCAAATAGCTAACCCTAGAACATTCTTGTAAAATTGGATGATGATTAGGTTGATAGATTAATGTTTATTTATCTAGTCAAGCTTTATTGAATGTTCTTGTGGATTTAATTGACAATTATATTGGTATAAATTCTCTACAATTAATTGAGTTCACATGTTTGGACATGTTGACATTGTTTGTTAGCTAGGATTGTTTTGTGATTGATAACATCTAGCTAAGTCTTTATGTTTTACATTTAGACATCATTGATGTGTAGGACTCTTTGATTGCTCTTGTTTATTGCATTTAGTGTCCTTGCCATGTTATTTGACAACTTGTGTTGATTGGCTTTTTGATTGACAATTTCTTGATTGCATTAGTTAATTGCATGTTTTTAGACCTTGCTATGATTATTGACAACATGTGTTGAATTGGCTTTGTTTGTTGACAATTAGGTTGTAAGAAATCTCTACAACTAATTGACACCTCACGCATGTACATGTAGGCATTGTTGATAACTAGTGATATGAACCTCACCAAGAGTAGTGAGACCCGGAACCAATATATGGCAACGAAGGATCATTTTCTAATTCAAGTTTACAAATAAAGAAAATAAAAAGGACCGTGACCCATTATCTATATGGAGATAAGAACCAACGGTATAAAGAAGGTTGTAGACGCCACACTCAAGAACAAGAAAGAAGGTGAGTGATAAGTCAAGTTTGAACGCCACAAGGTATAACCCTTGATAAGTTCATAGTTCAATGAAGAACCAAGAGAAAAAGTTCTCTCAAATAATATTATTCCATTCAAAGTCTTGCAAAAGAGAAACAAGAACACTAGGTCAAGAAGTTGGCTGATTTGAAAACAAGGCCTTTTTGATCTCACTTTTTTTTTTTTTGCATAGAAGTTCACTTGTTGTTTTTTCTTTTTTTGTTTCTCATCAGCCGAGATTTCTTTTTTTGCTGTTTCAATCTCTCTTTCTTTTGTCTCTCTTTCTTTTGAACTCTCACTCTCCTTTTTTTCATCTTTTTTTTCTTTTAACCTCACTTGATCTTCATAAAATTGTATTGGGGTTAAGGGTACAAGAGTGATTCGCTTTTTATTGAGTACAAAGGAGTATCTATTCGTGTAACCATCATGAGTTACATGCCTATCAAACTGTCATGGTCGCCCCAAAATGATATGGCTCGCATGCATTGGTACCACATCACACAAGATTTCATCTTTGTACTTCCCAATGGAAAAAGACACCAACACCTATTTAGTCACCTTGATTTCTTCACTATCATTCAACCATTGTAGCTTATAAGGTTTTGGGTGCTTTAAAGTGGCCAAATTTAGTTTTTCCACCAAACTAGTGCTAGCCAAATTAGTACAACTTCCCCCATCAATTATCATGCTACATACCTTATCATTAACATGGCATCGGGTGTGAAAGACATTGTCACGTTGTACCTTATCATCTTCCTTTGTTTGAGCACTAAGAGCTCTTCTTGCGACCGAAAGCTCTCCATCTTGGTGATCTTTGGAAGGTTCGGCCTTGGCATTGAAACTAGGCTGGTCATCCCTCTCATTCCAATTCGGTTCCCATAATGAAGAAGAACCCGAATGTTGCCCAACTCGTGTGGTACCCTTCCTTTTCGATCGTTGATCCAACATCATCTCCAACTGATCAAACTTTTGATCCAAGAACCTTAAAAAAAGTTTGAAATCATTCTTTTCTGGTGCATCGCCAAACATTTTTTTTTTTAACCTGCAAAAACAAATTGGTAAGCCTCACAAACACTCCCTCACGTGTTTACTCTCAATAATGAAGGCACTCACACTCGTGTTTCACTCAATTTCAGCTGTTACCCTCTGATGAGCTCATCATCTTCCTTTGTTTGAGCACTAAGAGCTCTTCTTGCGACCGAAAGCTCTCCCGATGCCATGTTAATGATAAGGTATGTAGCATGATAATTGATGGGGGAAGTTGTACTAATTTGGCTAGCACTAGTTTGGTGGAAAAACTAAATTTGGCCACTTTAAAGCACCCAAAACCTTATAAGCTACAATGGTTGAATGATAGTGAAGAAATCAAGGTGACTAAACAGGTGTTGGTGTCTTTTTCCGTTGGGAAGTACAAAGATGAAATCTTGTGTGATGTGGTACCAATGCATGCGAGCCATATCCTTTTGGGGCGACCATGGCAGTTTGATAGGCATGTAACTCATGATGGTTACACAAATAGATACTCCTTTGTACTCAATAAAAAACGAATCACTCTTGTACCCTTAACCCCAATACAAGTTTATGAAGATCAAGTGAGGTTAAAAGAAAAAAAAGATGAAAAAAAGGAGAGTGAGAGTTCAAAAGAAAGAGAGACAAAAGAAAGAGAGATTGAAACAGCAAAAAAAGAAATCTCGGCTGATAAGAAACAAAAAAAGAAAAAACAACAAGTGAACTTCTATGCAAAAAAAAAGTGAGATCAAAAAGGCCTTGTTTTCAAATCAGCCAACTTCTTGGCCTAGTGTTCTTGTTTCTCTTTTGCAAGACTTTGAATGGAATAATATTATTTGAGAGAACGTTTTCTCTTGGTTCTTCATTGAACTATGAACTTATCAAAGGTTATACCTTGTGGCGTTCAAACTTGACTTATCACTCACCTTCTTTCTTGTTCTTGAGTGTGGCGTCTACAACCTTCTTGATACCGTTGGTTCTTATCTCCATATAGATAATGGGTCGCGGTCCTTTTTATTTTCTTTATTTGTAAACTTGAATTATAAAACGATCCTTCGTTGCCATATATTGGTTCCGGGTCTCACTATTCTTGGTGAGGTTTGATACGATCCTCGTTGATTGTAACAAGGATGATGCCTCGGATCGTTCTAACCTCTGGTTCAGATGGAGACCGCGACCCAACACCTATAGCGAGATGTGAACCTTGGTATAATGAAGACGCCACAATCAAGGATGGAAGACTTGATTGATAAGTCAAGGAGGAACGCCACAGAGAAAATCTGATAAGTTCCAATTAGTTCTCAAGGAACAAAAGAGAAAACTCTCTCATTTTTTCATTCAAATTCAAAGCTTTGCAAAAACATAGAGGTTGGTTCCTTTTATACTAAAACCCTAGAAGACAAGGTAGGCAACATGCCTAATTTTAAGGAAAAGACAAGGTAGGCAACATGCCTAATTTAAGGAAAAGACAAGGTAGGCAACATGCCTAATTTAAGGAAAAGACAAGGTAGGCAACATGCCTAATTTAAGGAAAAGACAAATTAAAATTGAAATTCCTCCAAATGAAATTCCTCCAAAAGCCCAAGTCTTCTCTTATTTGGCCCAATCCATTGCCTTGATGACATTAATTAAGCCTTGGTCTTCATGTGGGCTTATCTTGGGCTCCAACAATTTAGAATCAGCCCAAGTGTCTTGGATCAGGCCATTGAGTGCCTCTTTGAATCTCCTAGCCCTAGTCCTTGTTATTGGCCCAACCGGAACATACAATGGGTCCCTTGGTGCAGCTCCCTTATTCTCATCATTCCCTCCCTCTTGAAAAGGATTTGTCCTCAAATCGTCACCTACATCAAAAGGAGACAAATCAGAAACATTGAAGCTTGCACTAACATTATACTCACCTGGAAGATCTAACTTGTAGGCATTGTCATTGATCCTTTCAAGCACTTGAGATGGGCCATCTCCCCTAGGAAGTAATTTAGAATGCCTTTGGACTGGGAACCGTTCCTTCCTCATATGCAACCACACCCAATCACCTGGCTCCAACACAACTTTCTTGTGCCCTTTATTAGCTTGGTTGGCATATTGTTCAGTTCTCCTCTCAATATTTTGCCGAGTCTTTTCATGGATTTGCTTAACAAAATCTGCCTTTTTCTTACCATCCAAGTTAACATGCTCATTCACAGGTAAAGGAATTAAATCCAAAGGAGTTAACGGATTAAAACCATACACAATTTCAAAAGGCGAAAAATGAGTTGCAGAATGCACACTCCTATTATAAGCAAACTCTACATGCGGCAAACAATCCTCCCATGTTTTCAAGTTCTTTTGTATTATAGCACGCAACAAGGCAGATAAAGTTCTATTAACTACTTCAGTTTGACCATCAGTTTGTGGATGACAAGTAGTAGAAAATAAAAGTTTAGTTCCTAACTTGCCCCACAGAGTTTTCCAAAAGTAGCTTAAGAACTTAGCATCTCTATCCGAAACAATGGTTTTAGGCATGCCATGCAATCTAACAATTTCTTTGAAAAACAAATCAGCAATATGTGATGCATCATCAGTTTTATGACAAGGAATGAAATGTGCCATTTTAGAAAACCTATCAACAACCACATATATAGAATCCCTACCCCTCTTTGACCTAGGCAAACCCAGCACAAAATCCATAGAAATATCAATCCAAGGTCCACTAAGTATAGGCAAAGGAGTATACAAACCATGAGGCTGAACCCTAGACTTAGCTTGTCTACATGTAATGCATTTCTCACAAATTCTCTCTACATCACGTTTCATATGAGGCCAAAAGAAGTGTTCATGCAAAACATCTAGTGTCTTGGCTATACCAAAGTGCCCCATCAAACCTCCCCCATGTGCTTCTCTAACAAGCAATTCACGCAAAGAACTCTTAGGCACGCATAATTTAGTTTCTCTAAACAAAAATCCATCATGCCTATAAAACTTGCCAAATGCAACATTTTCACATGCATTGAATACATTGCCAAAATCAGCATCTTCCACATACAATTCTTTAATGTAGTTAAAACCAAACAATCTAGCATCCAAAGTGGAAAGTAAAACGTACCTTCTAGACAAAGCATCAGCGACGACGTTTTCCTTACCTTTCTTGTACTTGATCACATATGGAAATGTTTCTATGAACTCCACCCACTTGGCATGCCGCTTATTTAGCTTATGTTGCCCCTTTAAATGCTTTAGGGACTCATGATCCGTGTGGATCACAAATTCCTTTGGCCAAAGGTAGTGTTGCCAAGTCTCCAATGCCCTAACCAACGCATACATCTCCTTGTCATAGGTAGGATAATTCAAGGCTGCTCCATTTATCTTCTCACTAAAAAATGCAATGGGACGTCCTTCTTGCATTAGAACAGCTCCAATACCTATTCCTGAAGCATCACACTCAATCTCAAAAGCTTTAGCAAAGTCAGGCAAAGCAAGCAAAGGTGCATTAGTTAGTTTGTCCTTAATCAAGTTAAATGCCTTTTCTTGTTCATTACCCCACTTAAATCCCACATTCTTTTTGATAACTTCAGTTAAAGGTGCAGCTAGACTACTAAAGTCTTTCACAAACCTCCTATAGAAACTAGCCAACCCATGAAAACTTCTCACTTGTCCCACATTTGTCGGTTTCGGCCACTCCCTAATTGCCTTAACCTTTTCCTCATCAACCCCAATTCCCTTAGCACTAACAACAAAACCCAGAAATACAAGCTTATCTGTGCAAAAGGTACACTTTTTTAAATTAGCAAACAATTTTTCTGTTCTTAAAACACCTAAAACAAGTTTTAAATGTTCAACATGCTCATCCAAAGTCTTGCTATAAATCAGAATGTCATCAAAGTAAACAACCACAAATTTCCCAATGAAAGCACGCAATACATGGTTCATTAATCTCATGAAAGTACTTGGTGCATTAGTTAACCCAAAAGGCATAACTAACCACTCATATAAACCATATTTTGTTTTGAAAGCAGTTTTCCACTCATCACCTTCTTTCATCCTAATTTGATGATATCCACTTTTAAGATCAATTTTTGTGAAAACAATAGAACCATGCAATTCATCAAGCATATCATCTAATCTAGGAATAGGATGTCGATACTTTACAGTGATATTGTTGATGGCACGACAATCAACACACATCCTCCATGTTCCGTCCTTCTTAGGCACAAGCAATACGGGAACCGCACAAGGACTCATACTCTCACGAACATACCCCTTTTCCATGAGCTCCTCAATCTGTCTTTGAAGCTCCTTTGTCTCCTCGGGATTACTTCTATATGCGGGCCTATTTGGAATTGGTGCTCCGGGTACAAAATCAATTTGGTGCTCAATCCCCCTTATTGGCGGTAAACCAATAGGCATCTCCTCGGGAAACACTTCACCAAAGTCCTGTAAAAGGGAAACAACAACACTAGGCAAAGAAGAGTCAATTTCGTTAGCACTAAAACAAGCCTCTTTGTACAAAAGTACAATCATTGGCTGATTTGAAAACAAAGCCCTTTTGATCTCACTCCCTCGTGCATAAAAGCTCACTTGTTTTCTCTCCTTTTTTTTCTCATCAGCCTTTTTTTCTTTTTTTGCTGTTTCGGACTCCCTCTCTTTTGTCTCTCTTTCTTTTGAGCTCTCACTCTCCTTTTTAACATCTCTCTCTTTTTTTAACCTCACTTGATCTTCATATACTTGGCTTGGGGTTAAAGGTACAAGAGTGATTGGCCTTTTATTGAGTACAAATGAGTATCTATTTGTATATCCATCATGAGTCACATGCCTATCAAACTGCCATGGTCTTCCTAAAAGAATATGACTCGCATCCATTGGTACCACATCACAAATAACTTCATCTTTATATTTTCCAATTGAAAATGACACCAACACCTGTTTAGTCACCTTAACTTCCCCACTATCATTCAACCATTGTAGTTTATAAGGTTTTGGGTGCTTCAAAGTTGTCAAATTCAATTTTTCCACCAAAGTAGTGCTAGCCACATTAGTACAACTCCCCCCATCAATAATCATACTACATACCTTGTCATTAACATGGCAGCGTGTGTGAAAGATGTTATCACGTTGTACCTCATCCTCTTCCTTGGCTTGAGCACTAAGAGCTCTTCTTGCGACCAAAAGCTCTCCACCTACCGGATATTCGAAGTCACTTGCATCCTCCAAAGGTGGCATAGACTCATCATCAGATTCTTCCTCGGATTCGATATCACCATCATCCCTCAAAACCATTACTCTCTTGTTTGGGCATTGTGATGCAATATGACCTGCTCCCAAACACTTAAAGCATTTAATGTCACGGTTTCTAGAAGGTTGAGGATCTGATTTACCTTGATTTAATGAGCCTCCGGCCTTATGATCTTTAGGAGGTTCGGCTTTGGCCTTGAAACTAGGCTGGTCCTCTTTCTTGCTCCAATTCGGTTTCCATGATGATGAAGAACCCGAATTTTGCCCAACCCGTGTGGAACCCTTCCTCTTCAATTGTTGTTCCACTTTGATGGCCATGTGTACCATGTCAGTCAATTCAACATAGTGTTGCAACTCCACTACATTTGCAATGTCTCGGTGTAGCCCATTTAGGAACCTAGCCATTGTCGCCTCTCGGTCCTCCTCCACATCAGCTCGAATCATGGCTATCTCCATCTCCTTGTAGTAGTCTTCTACACACTTAGACCCTTGAGTAAGAGTTTGCAATTTTTGAAACAAACCCCTGTAGTAGTGACTTGGAATGAATCTCCTCCTCATAACAGTTTTCATATCCTCCCATGTCTCAATAGGTCTTTCTCCATTCCGTCTCCTACTCATAATCAATTGATCCCACCAAACAATAGCATAATCGGTGAATTCTATGGCTGCCAATTTCACTTTCTTCAATTCGGAGTAATCATGGCAATCAAACACCAACTCTATTCTTTTCTCCCACTCCAAATAAGCTTCAGGATCAGTTTTACCTTGGAAGGTTGGAATCTTCACCTTGATATTACCCAAATTATTATCAACCCTCTCTCCATACCTATCTCCTCTATTCCCATACCTATCTTCTCTATTCCCATACCTATCTCCTCTACCTCCCATTCCACGCCTAAATCTTCCCGCACCCACATTGGACATGCGATCATCCCCTTCCATGTCGTTTTCATCCCCATAATAATCATTAACTTCTTCCCTTACCGGAACTCTCTCTCTCCTACGTGCTTGGTGAACGGGTCGTGGCTGTTCCGCACGTGCGCTTTCCACTTTATCTAAGCGCTCATGTAAGTGCTCCATTTCTCCCCTCATCATTCGTCTCATCTCCCCTACTAATGCCTCCTTCCAATTCTTTAGATCTGCTGGAATGGAAGAATCCTCAGTAGTGCCTTTATCTTTGTTGTCAGACATGTTTTTCCTGCAAGAAAAAAGATTAGAAAATAAAAAGGACCTCACGGCACTCCCTCACGTGTTTCGCTCGAATAATCAATTCACTCAACACTCGTGTGTTTCACTCATCATATTCGGCTTTTACCCTCAGTATTTTCTCACCACTCTTGCCTTTTTCCACTCACAATTTCCTCAAAAGTTCTTATCAAACTAACCAAACAATAATCAGGATTTCTTAGCTACGTTCACAAGAAACTTAGATTTGCTAGGTTCACACAAACGAAATACAATGAAACTGAAATAATAGGGCTGTTTCTACTACCAAGAATATATATATATATATATATATATTTTTAATGCTACTACTGCACGAAACCAGAAGAAGAAGGACAAAGATTGATATATATTCAACTACAAGATCGTTAAAATTTTTTTTTTTTTTTTTTTTTTTTTTTTTTTTACCGACCTTGATCAACAAGCAAGATCTTCTGAATTTTTTTTTTTTTTTTTTTTTTTTTTGAGTACTGAACTTGAATGGAATTCAAAGGAAGACGAAGAACAAAGATAGATAAAACCTGATGTTAGATGCCGAAGCTCTGATACCAACTGATACGATCCTCGTTGATTGTAACAAGGATGATGCCTCGGATCGTTCTAACCTCTGGTTCAGATGGAGACCGCGACCCAACACCTATAGCGAGATGTGAACCTTGGTATAATGAAGACGCCACAATCAAGGATGGAAGACTTGATTGATAAGTCAAGGAGGAACGCCACAGAGAAAATCTGATAAGTTCCAATTAGTTCTCAAGGAACAAAAGAGAAAACTCTCTCATTTTTTCATTCAAATTCAAAGCTTTGCAAAAACATAGAGGTTGGTTCCTTTTATACTAAAACCCTAGAAGACAAGGTAGGCAACATGCCTAATTTTAAGGAAAAGACAAGGTAGGCAACATGCCTAATTTAAGGAAAAGACAAGGTAGGCAACATGCCTAATTTAAGGAAAAGACAAGGTAGGCAACATGCCTAATTTAAGGAAAAGAAAAGGTAGGCAACATGCCTAATTTAAGGAAAAGACAAGGTAGGCAATCATGCCTAATTTAAGGAAAACAAAAATTAAAATTGAAATTCCTCCAAATGAAATTCCTCCAAAAGCCCAAGTCTTCTCTTATTTGGCCCAATCCATTGCCTTGATGACATTAATTAAGCCTTGGTCTTCATGTGGGCTTATCTTGGGCTCTAACAATTTAGAATCAGCCCAAGTGTCTTGGATCAGGCCATTGAGTGCCTCTTTGAATCTCCTAGCCCTAGCCCTTGTTATTGGCCCAACCGGAACATGCAATGGGTCCCTTGGTGCAGCTCCCTTATTCTCATCAAGGTTCATATCAACTAGAGTGTTGATTTGCATTACAACATCTAGTTAAGCATTTAGTGTAGCCTAGCATTATTTGCATCTTGAATATCATCACATATTCACATAGGTTGTTGATTCTCTTCATGAGTCAAAGTCTTGTGGCTTGTAGGTGAAGTTGCACAAGCAAGGAAAGTCTTGTGGCTATCCATGTGTAGTGCTCAAACAATTGGTCGAGTGCCTCTATAAAAGGCCCGTGGGGTGGATTAGGAGTTGCTCAAGCCAAGAGTAGTGTATCAGGGGATATCACTAGGGATTGAACCAAGAGTGCCGAGTGGTAGTGTCCATAGCCCGAGGTTATCTAGGGTGAGAGTCCGAGAATCACTTGAGGGTGTAAATTCCTTTTCATATAGTGGATTTCGCTGACCGTGTGTGGCGCACATAACAGCCCATGGTTTTTTCCCTGTGTGGGTTTCCACGTAAGAATCAAGTGTTCTTTAATTTCTGCAACTTATACTTGATTTTAGTGTTTGTTGAATTGGGTTTATTTTTTGAATATTGACTAATTCGAAAAATTGGTAACTAATCGGATTAACACCCCCCCTCTTGGTTGTTTAGACACACGCGAGTATATATTTTCAAAATAGATAATCTTATATTAGCTACACATGCTATACCTTTCAAATTGAACCCAAAAAGGTTGATGAATCCTTAAAAGATGAATATTGGGTTCTTGCCATGAAAGAAGAGCTAAACCAATTTGAAAGGAAGAAAGTTTGGATTCTAGTTCCTAGGCCTATGACCACTAATGTCATAGGCACAAAATGGATATATAGGAACAAATCCGATGAGGATGGCAACATTGTGCGTAATAAGACAAGGCTTGTTGCACAAGGGTACTCTCAAATTGAGGGTATCGACTTTAAAGAGACATTTGCTCTCATTGCCCGTTTAGAGTCCATTAGGCTTCTCTTGTCTATTTCTTGTGTGCATAAGTTCAAATTGCACTAAATGGATGTGAAGAGTGTCTTCCTCAATGGCTTCTTGCAAGAGGAAGTGTTTGTTGAGTAACCTAAGGGGTTTGTGGATGCACACCACCTCAACCATGTCTATCGCCTCAAAAAGGATTTGTATGGGTTGAAACAAGCACCAAGGGCTTGGTATGAGCATCTCACTCAATTTCTTGTTGACAATGACTACACAAGATGTAGAGTTGACAAGACTCTATTTATCAAGTAAAACAATGATGAGCTTTTCATAGCTCAAATATATGTTAATGATATAGTATTAACTCCACAAACAACACCAAGGTCCAATAATTTGTTGATGTTATGTCTCACGAGTTTGAGATGAGTCTTGTTGGTGAGCTAAGTTACTTCCTAGGTTTACAAATTAAGCAATTAAATTATGGGATCTTTATGACCCAAGCTAAATATGCTAAAAACCTAGTGAAGAAGTTTGGTCTTGAAAATGCCAAACATTTTGATACACCCATGAGTACCACTTTAAAGCTAAGTAATGATGCTAGAGGAAAAAGTGTGGAACAAACTCTATATCGGGGCATGATTTGAAGCTTGCTTTACTTGACCGCAAGTAAGTCCGATATATCTTTTAGTATTGGTGTGTGTGTTAAGTACCAAGCGGATCCCAAGGAGTCTCATCTCTCTTCCGTTAAGAGAATCATTCGCTATATGAATGGGACATATTCAACTATGGGATTTGGTACTCTTTTGACACTAATGCTACTTTAGTTAGCTTTAGTGATGTGGATTAGGCAGGAAATTATGATGATAAGAAGAGCACATCGGACGGTTGCTTCTTTCTAGGGAACAACTTGGTGTCTTGGTTTTGCAAGAAGCAAAACTCAATTTCCTTATCCACGACCGAAGCTGAGTACATTGCTGCAGGGAGTGGATGCACACAACTCCTATGGATGAATCAAATACTAGTTGACTATGGATTCAACCAAGGTACTCTAACCCTCTTTTGTGATAATATGAGTGCCATTAACATTTCTAAGAATCTGGTGCAACATTCTAAGACTAAGCATACTGATGAGAATAAGGGAGTTGCACCAAGGGACCCATTGCATGTTCCGGTTGGGCCAATAACAAGGGCTAGGGCTAAGAAATTCAAAGAGGCACTCAATGGCCTGATTCAAGACACTTGGGCTAATTCTAAATTGTTAAAGCCCAAGATAAGCCCACATGAAGACCAAGGCTTAATTAATATCATCAAGGCAATGGATTGGGTCAAATAAGAGAAGACTTGGGCTTGAAGCACAAGTTTGGAGGAGATTCAATTTCAGTTGTTTTGTTTCCTTTTTTAGTTTCGTTTTGTAAGGCTAAGGCCAAAATATTTATTTCCTTTTTGAATTAGGCATGTAGCCTAATATTTGTTTCCTTTTTGAATTAGGCATGTAGCCTACCTTGTCTTCTAGGGTTTTAGTTTAAAAGGAACCAACTTATGTTATTTTCGGCAGTTTTGAATTTTTAATAAAAGTTGAGAGAATTTTCTCTTTTGTTCTTTGAGAACTGATTGGAACTTATCAGATTTTCTCTGTGGCGTTCCTCCCTGACTTATCAATCAAGTATTCCATCCTTGATTGTGGCGTCTTCCTTATACCAAGGTTCACATCTCGCTATAGGTGTTGGGTCCCCATCCGAACCAGAGGTTAGAACGATCCTAGGCATCATCCTTGTTACAATGGACGAGGTTCGTATCAGTTGGTATCAGAGCTTCGGCCTCTAACATCAGGTTTTATCTATCTTTGTTCTTCTTCTTCTTTGAATTCCGTTTGATCAAGTCCAGTACTCAAAAAAAAAAAAAAAAATTCAAAAGATCTTGCTTGTTGATCAAGGTCGGTAAAAAAAAAAAAAAAAAAAAAAAAAAAAAAAAAAAAAAAAAAATTCTTGGTAGTAGAAACTCGTCCCTGATATTTCAGTTTCATTGTAATTCGTTTGTGTGAACCTAGCAAATATGAGTTTCTTGTGAACGTGGCTAAGAAATCCTGATTATTGTTTGGTTAGTTTGATAAGAACTTTTGAGGAAATTACGAGTGGAAAAAGGCAAGAGCGGTGAGTATATACTGAGGGTAAAAGCCGAGTATATTGAGTGAAACACACGAGTGTTGAGCAAATTGATTATTTGAGCGAAACACGTGAGGGAGTGCCGTGAGGTCCTTTTTTATTTTCTAATCTTTTTCTTGCAGGAAAAACATGTCCGACAACAAAGAAAAAGGCACTACTAAAGATTCTTCCATTCCGGCGGATCTAAAGAATTGGAAGGAGGCATTAGTAGGGGAGATGAGACGGATGATGAGGGGAGAATTGGAGCATTTACATGAGCGCTTAGATAAAGTGGAAAACGCACGTGCGGAACAGCCACGACCCGTTCCCCAAGCACGTAGGAGAGAGAGAGTTCCGGTTAGGGAAGAAGTTCATGATTATTATGGGGATGAAAATGACATGGAGGGGGATGATCGCATGTCCAATGTGGGTGCGGGAAGATTTAGGCGTGGAATGGGAGGTAGAGGAGATAGGTATGGGAATAGAGAAGATAGGTATGGGAATAGAGGAGATAGGTATGGAGAGAGGGTTGATAATAATTTGGGTAATATAAAGGTGAATATTCCAACCTTCCAAGGTAAAACTGATCCTGAAGCTTATTTGGAGTGGGAGAAAATAATAGAGTTGGTGTTTGATTGCCATGATTACTCTGAATTGAAGAAAGTGAAATTGGCAGCCATAGAATTCACCGATTATGCTATTGTTTGGTGGGATCAATTGATTGTGAGTAGGAGACAGAATGGAGAAAGACCTATTGAGACATGGGAGGAGATGAAAACTGTTATGAGGAGGAGATTCATTCCAAGTCACTACTACATAGGTTTGTCTCAAAAATTGCAAACTCTTACTCAAGGGTCTAAGTGTGTAGAAGACTACTACAAGGAGATGGAGATAGCCATGATTCGAGCTGATATGGAGGAGGATCGAGAGGCGACAATGGCTAGGTTTCTAAATGGGCTACACCGAGACATTGCAAATGTAGTGGAGTTGCAACATTATGTTGAATTGACTGACATGCTACACATGGCCATCAAAGTGGAACAACAATTGAAGAGGAAGGGTTCCACACGGGTTGGGCAAAATTCGGGTTCTTCATCATCATGGAAACCGAATTGGAGCAAGAAAGAGGACCAGCCTAGTTTCAAGGCCAAAGCCGAACCTCCTAAAGATCATAAGGCCGGAGGCTCATTAAATCAAGGTAAATCAGATCCTCAACCTTCTAGAAACCGTGACATTAAATGCTTTAAGTGTTTGGGAGCAGGTCATATTGCATCACAATGCCCAAACAAGAGAGTAATGGTTTTGAGGGATGATGGTGATATCGAATCCGAGGATGAATCCGATGATGAGTCTATGCCACCTTTGGAGGATGCAAGTGACTTCGAATATCCGGTGGGTGGAGAGCTTTTGGTGGCAAGAAGAGCTCTTAGTGCTCAAGCCAAGGAAGATGATGAGGTACAACATGATAACATCTTTCACACCCGCTGCCATGTTAATGACAAGGTATGTAGTATGATTATTGATGGGGGGAGTTGTACTAATGTGATTAGCACTATTTTGGTGGAAAAATTGAATTTGACAACTTTGAAGCACCCAAAACCTTAATAAACTACAATGGTTGAATGATAGTGGGGAAGTTAGGGTGAATAAACAGGTGTTGGTGTCATTTTCAATTGGAAAATATAAAGATGAAGTTATTTGTGATGTGGTACCAATGGATGCGAGTCATATTCTTTTGGGAAGACCATGGCAGTTTGATAGGCATGTGACTCATGATGGATATACAAATAGATACTCATTTGTACTCAATAAAAGGCTAATCACTCTTGTACCTTTAACCCCAAGCCAAGTATATGAAGATCAAGTGAGGTTAAAAAAAAGAGAGAGATGTTAAAAAGGAGAGTGAGAGCTCAAAAGAAAGAGAGACAAAAGAGAGGGAGTCCGAAACAGCAAAAAAAGAAAAGAAAATTGAAAAAGAAAAAAGGCTGATGAGAAAAAAAAGGAGAGAAAACAAGTGAGCTTTTATGCAAGAGGGAGTGAGATCAAAAGGGCTTTGTTTTCAAATCAGCCAATGATTGTACTTTCGTACAAAGAGGCTTGTTTTAGTGCTAACGAAATTGACTCTTCTTTGCCTAGTGTTGTTGTTTCCCTTTTGCAGGACTTTGATGAAGTGTTTCCCGAGGAGATGCCTATTGGTTTACCGCCAATAAGGGGGATTGAGCACCAAATTGATTTTGTACCCGGAGCACCAATTCCAAATAGGCCCGCATATAGAAGTAATCCCGAGGAGACAAAGGAACTTCAAAGACAGGTTGAGGAGCTCATGGAAAAGGGGTATGTTCGTGAGAGTATGAGTCCTTGTGTGGTTCCCGTATTGCTTGTGCCTAAGAAGGACGAAACATGGAGGATGTGTGTTGATTGTCGTGCCATCAACAATATCACTGTAAAGTATCGAAATCCTATTCCTAGATTAGATGATATGCTTGATGAATTGCATGGTTCTATTGTTTTCACTAAAATTGATCTTAAAAGTGGATATCATCAAATTAGGATGAAAGAAGGTGATGAGTGGAAAACTACTTTCAAAAGAAAATATGATTTATATGAGTGGTTAGTTATGCCTTTTGGGTTAACTAATGCACCAAGTACTTTCATGAGATTAATGAACCATGTATTGCGTGCTTTCATTGGAAAATTTGTGATTGTTTACTTTGATGACATTCTAATTTATAGCAAAACTTTGGATGAGCATGTTGAACATTTAAAACTTGTTTTAGGTGTTTTAAGAACATAAAAATTGTTTGCTAATTTAAAAAAGTGTACCTTTTGCACGGATAAGCTTGTATTTCTAGGTTTTGTTGTTAGTGTTAAGGGAATTGGGGTTGATGAGGAAAAGGTTAAGGCAATTAGGGAGTGGCCGAAACCGACAAATGTGGGACAAGTGAGAAGTTTTCATGGGTTGGCTAGTTTCTATAGGAGGTTTGTGAAAGACTTTAGTAGTCTAGCTGCACCTTTAACTGAAGTTATCAAAAAGAATGTGGGTTTTAAGTGGGGTAATGAACAAGAAAAGACATTTAACTTGATTAAGGAAAAACTAACTAATGCACTTTTGCTTGCTTTGCCTGACTTTGCTAAAGCTTTTGAGATTGAGTGTGATGCTTCAGGAATAGGTATTGGAGCTGTTCTAATGCAAGAAGGAAGTCCCATTGCATTTTTTAGTGAGAAGATAAATGGAGCTGCCTTGAATTATCCTACCTATGACAAGGAGATGTATGTGTTGGTTAGGGCATTGGAGACTTGGCAACACTACCTTTGGCCAAAGGAATTTGTGATCCACACGGATCATGAGTCCTTAAAGCATTTAAAGGGGCAACATAAGCTAAATAAGCGGCATGCCAAGTGGGTGGAGTTCATAGAAACATTTCCATATGTGATCAAGTACAAGAAAGGCAAGGAAAACGTCGTCGCTGATGTTTTGTCTAGAAGGTATGTTTTACTTTCCACTTTGGATGCTAGATTGTTTGGTTTTAACTACATTAAAGAATTGTATGTGGAAGATGCTGATTTTGGCAATGTATTCAATGCATGTGAAAATGTTGCATTTGGCAAGTTTTATAGGCATGATGGATTTTTGTTTAGAGAAACTAAATTATGCGTGCCTAAGAGTTCTTTGCGTGAATTGCTTGTTAGAGAAGCTCATGGGGGAGGTTTGATGGGGCACTTTGGTATAGCCAAGACACTAGATGTTTTGCATGAACACTTCTTTTGGCCTCATATGAAACGTGATGTAGAGAGAATTTGTGAGAAATGCATTACATGTAGACAAACTAAGTCTAGGGTTTAGCCTCATGGTTTGTATACTCCTTTGCCTATACCTAGTGGACCTTGGATTGATATTTCTATGGATTTTGTACTGGGTTTGCCTAGGTCAAAGAGGGGTAGAGATTCTATATATGTGGTTGTTGATAGGTTTTCTAAAATGGCACATTTCATTCCTTGTCATAAAACTGATGATGCATCACATATTGCTGATTTGTTTTTCAAAGAAATTGTTAGATTGCATGGCATGCCTAAAACCATTGTTTCGGATAGAGATGCTAAGTTCTTAAGCTACTTTTGGAAAACTTTGTGGGGCAAGTTAGGAACTAAACTTTTATTTTCTACTACTTGTCATCCACAAAATGATGGTCAAACTGAAGTAGTTAATAGGACTTTATCTGCCTTGTTGCGTGCTATAATACAAAAGAACTTGAAAACATGGGAGGATTGTTTGCCGCATGTAGAGTTTGCTTATAATAGGAGTGTGCATTCTGCAACTCATTTTTCGCCTTTTGAAATTGTGTATGGTTTTAATCTGTTAACTCCTTTGGATTTAATTCCTTTACCTGTGAATGAGCATGTTAACTTGGATGGTAAGAAAAAGGCAGATTTTGTTAAGCAAATCCATGAAAAGACTCGGCAAAATATTGAGAGGAGAACTGAACAATATGCCAACCAAGCTAATAAAGGGCGCAAGAAAGTTGTGTTTGAGCCAGGTGATTGGGTGTGGTTGCATATGAGGAAGGAACGGTTCCCAGTCCAACGGCGTTCTAAATTACTTCCTAAGGGAGATGGCCCATTTCAAGTGCTTGAAAGGATCAATGACAATGCCTACAAGTTAGATCTTCCAGGTGAGTATAATGTTAGTGCAAGCTTCAATGTTTCTGATTTGTCTCCTTTTGATGTAGGTGACGATTTGAGGATAAATCCTTTTCAAGAAGGAGGGAATGATGAGAATAAGGGAGCTGCACCAAGGGACCCATTGCCTGTTCCGGTTGGGCCAATAACAAGGGCTAGGGCTAAGAAATTCAAAGAGGCACTCAATGGCTTGATTCAAGACACTTGGGCTAATTCTAAATTGTTAAAGCCCAAGATAAGCCCACATGAAGACCAAGGCTTAATTAATATCATCAAGACAATGGATTGGGCCGAATAAGAGAAGACTTGGGCGTGAAGCACAAGTTTGGAGGAGATTCAATTTCAGTTGTTTTGTTTCCTTTTTTAGTTTCGTTTTGTAAGGCTAAGGTCGAAATATTTATTTCCTTTTTGAATTAGGCGTGTAGCCTAATATTTGTTTCCTTTTTGAATTAGGCGTGTAGCCTACCTTGTCTTCTAGGGTTTTAGTTTAAAAGGAACCAACTTATGTTATTTTCGGCAGTTTTGAATTTTTAATAAAAGTTGAGAGAATTTTCTCTTTTGTTCTTTGAGAACTGATTGGAACTTATCAGATTTTCTCTGTGGCGTTCCTCCCTGACTTATCAATCAAGTATTCCATCCTTGATTGTGGCGTCTTCCTTATACCAAGGTTCACATCTCGCTATAGGTGTTGGGTCGCGGTCTCCATCCGAACCAGAGGTTAGAACAATCCTAGGCATCATCCTTGTTAGCTTAGTTGCACATATGCTTATATGTTTTTACTCAATAATTGTGAACCATTGCTTTGTTTGCAATCCATGTCATATTTATGTTTAAACATGTATTTTTGGACTAGGAGATATACTTAAGAAGTACTTATTGAATGACCTATAATTATCTCCATGACATGATGATTCTTAAATGACATGCCTAAAATGAAAAGCATGATTTAAAATGATATGCTCAAAAATGAAAAGCATGATTGTTGATTGCAAATTTCAAAATGCAAAATTATGTGTGAAAAGTAAATTATGAGACTCAAATGAATAAAGGATCTTATATCTGTTCTAAGGATCATAAAATCCAAATGTCTCTCTTTCTTTATTTGTCGAACATGGCTACTACCAAACGGGTTTCACACCCGGAAAAATCGAATAGGGTGCAAAAAGTCGCTCATGCCATGTTTTGCTTATAAAGTTAGATATAGTTGCTCATTAAAAATTGAATGATTGATAACTCTATGTCCTTGCTTTACTCATGACAAATGGTGAAATTTGTTTGAATTCATTAGGAAACTTTTGTCATTTGCTTTGCCAAATCCCATTGATTTTTGGATTTGAATGCAACATGTCTTCATGCAAAGCATCTTAATCACACATCTTTATAAAAATAAATCTCCTTGTTTCTCTCCAATTAATTGACTTGCATAACGTGCTTGTATATGACTATGCAAATGTCTTGTATGTTACTATCTCTCTTTGCTACAAGTGACCCAGTTGGGGATACTCCTTTGCTTATCTCATGACAAAAAGGGGGAGTAGTATATGGTAAGAGAGATTGCTAATTGAGAGTAGAAAATTTGAATATTGAGGAGATTTTGAATTAAGGGGGAGTAACTCGTTGAGGGGGAGCATTGCATTACACATTCATTGCATGATGTTACTTAATTTCTTTAAAATGCAAATGCTTGTTTTGATTTCACTTGATCACCTCACATACACTTGCTTTGGAAAGTGTAATCTTTTTGGTTTGAAGGATTGATTGTTCTACAAGAGATTGAAGACTTCAAGTTTTAGCTTTTAATCATCTCTTTGTAATGTAGAAAATCATTACTGACCTTTAGTTCAAATTTTGTTGTGAGGACTAATGTGAATGGTGGTTTTGTCATGAAATAGCCAAAGGGGGAGATTGTAAGTTCCTCAAGTTTGATTGGTTTATTTCGGTGACAAACCACAATTGAGATTTGTGTTGTAAGGGTAGCTTAGGCTTCTAATTGTTGGTGATCAAGCTCAACAAAGGCCCTCTCGAGACCTCAAGATGATAAGCACCTCAAGGTAAAACACTTATGCTTAATTGCATTGAAAAGATCTAGTTGCACAACGCACACAACTCATGCATATCTATAATTCTTGTATGTTGTGTGTTTTATGTATGTGCATTCATGTTCTTGAATCCTCTTATGCATATTTTATTGATTGCATATTGTTTGTCAAATGCCATGTCATAATAAGCATTAGGATGCAAAGTTTGTATATGGGCATTGTACACTCGCTGTTGGGTCGCCTTACGTACAATGCCTATAAGGGACATTGAGCAAAATTGCTTTTACCCGTTGTACAGTCATTGTACGTATAGCGGGTGAGCTAATGGATTTTTTCCATCGCTGTTCAACTGCCCTAAGTAAAGCGGGTGAACAACGGCTCACCAAACCCGAGAGCAACCGCTTCTAGGTCGCCCCATTCTCGCTCTTGTGTAGAGCGGATTATGAAGAATATGTTCTTCATTTTCCCAGGTGTACCATTATACACCCGCCCTACATAGAGCGGGTGAATAGCGGTCAAGGCCAATTTTCTGAAAACTTATTAAAATGACATAGCATCATTTTGACAACATATATATATATGCTACTTTGACTTTAGGTCGTTTTTTAGAGAGTTCAAAAATATTTTTTACTTAGCATTTTTCCAAAGAGAAAAAATCACAAAGAACTCACCTTTGATTACTCAAACACTTATCCATGTGCATCAAACATCATCTAGCATCATCCATGATCATCTAGGTGCCATCTATGCACGGGTCTTGTTCAACACACTTTGCTTGGTAAGTTGTTCACTAATATCTTACATATTTAGTGTCTTTCTTGCTAAGCAATCTCATTTATCACTGGTATGCCTTTAGAATGTATTCTAGTTACAAGATTTAGATTATTGTATTGATTGTTTGAGAGTTGTATTTTGAAAGCTTTAATAGGATTGCTTAATCTTTGATAGCTATGTTGTATGCCATGACATATAGCAATTGATATCTAGGATTGATTTAATTGTCATCATTTTATACTAGATAAGCATTTAGTGTAACCTAGCATTAATTGCATCTTTGAATATTATCATATTGAGTCCGCAAGCAAATTGGTCTAGGTTTGCTATTAAAGGCCCGTTGGGTAGTAGTGGTGGGTTATAGACCGTGTAGGGTTTGACATGGTCAACTTAGGTTGTAAACACCATTACAAATAGTGGATTCGAGGATTATGTGTGGCGCACGTGCCAGCCCATGGTTTTTCCTTGTTGAAGGTTTCCACGTAAAAATCAAGTGTCATTTAAATTCCGCACTTTACACTTGATTTTGTTGATTGACTAGATTGGGGTTATTTTCGTAATATTGACTTATTCGAAAATTTGGTAATAACCAAATTAAAACCTATTCACCCCCCTCTAGATAGTTTTATTCACACCAGCATATTTGTTTCAACTAACCCTACCACGACTCACCTTGCAACTCTGCAAGTTCAACAATGTTTAGCCCTATCCTATTTATAGTTCGCCTTTTTCAATTAGTAGCCAACAAAGGGAATCGAAACCATAAAACATTGGAAACGAGTCTCCCTGCAACTCTACAAGTTCGATGACTTTGATACCTTAGTCGGCATCGACGATTCAATTACCCCAAAAAGTTTAAAGAAGACGCTTTGTTCGATTTACAATTATCTGGCTAGGTACGATCAAAACTTAGACTATTGTTTTCCCCTTTTTCTATTATGGTAATCCGAATGTATTTAGGTTTTTTGTGGAAATTGAGATTATTTTTCTATCTGAACAACTTACCCAATTCTAATAAATGTTCTTCCTAGATTAGTGCTTCGTGTTATACACTTGGTTTGGGATATTAATTTGCTTATATAAGTGGTCTAGTACATGATGTTATGAAACACATCAGTCACATTTTCCGTTACTTGGCGATTTTGGTCTTAATTTACCATGTTTTGCCCAATTTTCCATGATTTGCCAAGAGTCGTCTCCATGATTTCCATAGTTTGCAGCGAATTTCAATGACCTTATTCAGGAAGTTTTCATGATTTGCTGTGATTTTCTATGATTTTCCAGCCTTGAATTGTCATGACAAACCTACCAGCCTTGAATACATTTTCCATGCCATGACTTTCCATGATCTACCATGATTTTCCATGATGTGCCATGACTGTCCGTGACTTTCCATGATGCTTTCCCTGATGTGCCCTAATTTTCCATGATGCTTTCCATGATTTGCTGACACAACTGTTTTTCTTTTAAACAAATGTCAAAAATAAAGTTTTAATTGGATCTTTAAAACATATTTTTCACACTTGCATCCACTATTATATTAACTTAGTAAAGTGGCAAGCAAAGGGTCGTTCCGTAAGGAAATAGAATGTGAATTGGATTGATTAACTATTCGTGATTAAAACTAACCTAAATTGTATAAAAAAGTAAATGATAGGTTTGGAATGATAAAGATAATAAATAAGGAAATCATCCATGAGCCACCTTCTTGAAGCTTGATCTCTTTGAGTCCTTTGAAGAATCCTTGTGCAAAGAGTGGTAGAAAAACCATCAAGTTCACCAAAATCCATGACCTAAGAAAATACCTTAAAATCTAGTTCTAATTGAATACACCTTGATTTTTGTAGACATTTTTAAAGTCTCAGTTGAATACACTCGGATTTGGAATGACTCTTTAAAAGTCCACAGAAATCTGAATTGAATACCATTGGATTAAGGGTACAAATATTAATAAGCGCACCCATATTTATAAGTACACCCATGTCTAAATTTTAAAATTAAAACATTACTATAAACACTCATCTTAATACCAATAGTACCCTTATTTAAATTGATGTTTTAATTTAATTACAATTTATTTATAAACTCTCACAAGTTATATTAACACACACAATTTTACAAATGATAAAATTTTAAGTTCTCCATACTCAAAAACACTGTATCGGGAATTCTTAAATTCTTAAATTTCTAGAATCTCTACTTCAAGCCAATTTCCTGCTATGGAGATGTTGCCCAAGAGGGGCACATAATTATCTCTCCCATGGAAATACAAGCATACAAGTTGGAGTTACGGCCAAATAAGTAAATATGGAGTAGTGATTTAGGTACTTCGTTCTCATTGATACTTGATTGGAAGAGAAGAGTGATTTTTGAATCCCACTGTGTTAACATGGGGAAAGATTTCATCAATCTGATGACATGCAATGGGATGTGTCTGATCAGGTGAATTATGGCAGAGACTACCCATAAAAGTAGCAAGCAATTTATAACCACAGGTGCAAATCATTTGGTTTTGCTTGAAATTATAACTATAAAAACTTTTATCCATAATCCTGGTAAAAACTTATATTTAGAGGGGCACAAGTCTTTGATCTCATTATATCTGCTAGAGATAACATCACAAAAGTTATTAGTGTTGTTGCGTGATAAAGCCCGTGGAAACCAAATTTTGGCCTTAATAACTTGTGTTACAATGCATAAACAAGGTGAACATTTAGAGGACACGATAATCTAGTTATTGTTAGTTTTGGCTTGTATTCTCAAATGAACTAATGTGAACCAAACAAAGACTCAACTGATGTGGAGCTTCCTGGAGACGTGGGATACGTTTGGAAGATGGAATGGTGTAGTTTGAGGGAGGTTGAAGATCATGAAGAACTGAATGAGAATTTGTTTCAACGTATGGATCGCGGTTTTCTGAGCGATATAATTTAAGGTGACTTGTAACGGTTTAGGAAACGGGTGTACAACCGTGACCCGAATCATAATCAATCATAAGCATACGTGAAACAGGAAATCTTCGGCGGAAAAGGAAGTAGTTTGTTTCTGGAAGTTCTTGTGCTTGAAGGAAAAGGATTTACTCCCTACAAGAAGACTTGTCATAAAAGGAAATAGTATTTATGTGGAACAAGTAAGTCTTGTACGTTTAGGAGTAGGATTTCCTTTTATCTTAAACTCCCTGTAACTAGTATAAATAGTCCTATTATTTATGTTTAAGGCTGTGGAGCAAAAGAACACCATGTAACATCAGAGAGAGTGTGAGTAAGATCCGGGGAGACCCAAGGGAATATCCGAGAAGGGATCCAAGGGAATATCCGAGGAGGGATCCAAGGGAATATCGGTGGATCTAGTTAGAGATCCGTGGGTGATATTTAGGGGAGACCTAGGGGATATTGTGGGGGTTCTTGGTGATGATCTTGTGAGTGGAGTTTGGGTTAGGTGTGAGAGAGAATCCTGGAGTATATGGTTGTAACAATTTATCATATAGTGAAACTTTCTCTGTCGTCCTGACGGCTCGTGGTTTTTTACCCGTTTTGGGTTTTCCACGTATATCTTGTGTTGTGATTGTTTTATTCTCTCTCATCTATTTTTCTGCTTATTGACGTTATTATTTGCTATGAGTTATGGGCGTATATTAGGCACAGCGTTCCGCGTTCATCGGTATATAGGGATTATCCCCAACAATTGGTATCAGAGCCATATGGTTTGACGATAGCAATTTCAAGTCTTTAAGGGAGATCGTATGAAGGATTTGGTGGCATTGGGATAATGATGATCATGGTTGCCTAGTATGATTTAGCAAAGGAGATGCGTCTTGAAGGCGGTATTTAAACTCGGTAGGGTTTGATGAAAGGAAGAATTTGATGGAGGAGAAGTTTGGCTTGTGGTGACAGGTACAAGTCATGAAGATTCAATCTGGGTTACACAAGGAGCTGATTGACTATCAAAAAAAAAAAAAAAAAAAACTCCTGACTACAAAAAAAAAAATAAAAAAAAAATCACTCTGTGGTATGATGTGGGGCTTATCCGGCAAAACACTCCTAGTTTCTAGTAGCAGTCTTTCACCAGGTATGTGATGTAATGACAGAAGGTCTTTCACAGGGTTGGGTGATGTAAGGACATGTTTATCCTTTTGGCAGTTTTCCCCACTGGCCATGGAAGAGGATATGTTGCTACTAGTGATCCATAATTGTACACAAGGCATTGGTCAGAAAGTGATGCAAGGTGTATGGTGGACAAAGATGTCGATGGCTGACGAACTCCCTAGAAATCTGACTTGAGGAGTTGCACCACAATTTCAGCAGGTTATTTCGACATGGTGCCGGAACAACAAACACAAAAAAAAAAAAAAAAAAAAAAAAAAAAAAAAAAAAAAAAAAAATTGTGTGAAAAAAATCTTAGGATGGTTCGTTCCTAAGTGGTTATACCTTGTGGTGGGGTATGATGATTCTCGGTGATGAGAATTGTGACTGTGAACAAGTTTTGAGAATTCTAGCCAAAGGGGAGAATTGTTAGTTTTGGCTTGTATTCTCAAATGAACTAATGTAAACCAAACAAAGACTCAAATGATGTGGAGCTTCCTGGAGACGTGGGATACGTTTGGAAGATGGAATGGTGTAGTTTGAGGGAGGTTGAAGATCATGAAGAACTGAATGAGAATTTGTTTCAACGTATGGATCGCGGTTTTCTGAGCGATATAATTTAAGGTGACTTGTAACGGTTTAGGAAACGGGTGTACAACCGTGACCCGAATCATAATCAATCATAAGCATACGTGAAACAGGAAATCTTCAGCGGAAAAGGAAGTAGTTTGTTTCTGAAAGTTCTTGTGCTTGAAGGAAAAGGATTTACTCCCTACAAGAAGACTTGTCATAAAAGGAAATAGTATTTATGTGGAACAAGTAAGTCTTGTACATTTAGGAGTAGGATTTCCTTTTATCTTAAACTCCCTGTAACTAGTATAAATAGTCCTATTATTTATGTTTAAGGCTGTGGAGCAAAAGAACACCATGTAACATCAGAGAGAGTGTGAGTAAGATCCGGGGAGACCCAAGGGAATATCCGAGGAGGGATCCAAGGGAATATCCGAGGAGGGATCCAAGGGAATATCGGTGGATCTAGTTAGAGATCCGTGGGTGATATTTAGGGGAGACCTAGGGGATATTGTGGGGGTTCTTGGTGAGGATCTTGTGAGTAGAGTTTGGGTTAGGTGTGAGAGAGAATCCTGGAGTATATGGTTGTAACAATTTATCATATAGTGAAACTTTCTCTGTCGTCCTGACGGCTCGTGGTTTTTTACCCGTTTTGGGTTTTCCACGTATATCTTGTGTTGTGATTGTTTTATTCTCTCTCATCTATTTTTCTACTTATTGACGTTATTATTTGCTATGAGTTATGGGCGTATATTAGGCACAGCGTTCCGCGTTCATCGGTATATAGGGATTATCCCCAACAGTTATGTAGCCTGTAAAAAATTTGGTCATAAAGGCTACATGAATCAATGCTTGATAAGTAATGTTACTGTGTTTCCCTTCAGGATTCTATAAGTTATGAATCTAGGAAAAATTCTCCTTTTTACATTATTCATAATTGGGCAGCAGTGCTGATGTAAAAGTTTTGGTTTTGGCTTTCTGGGTAATTCTTTGTATTGGATGTTCATTGTGCTTCTGATTCCGAACATGATGTAGCAATTCATCGTGCTTCTAATTCAGAACATGATGTAGTAGTAGACTAGCATTCTATTTGGTACCTATGGTTAGACGACTAATAGTTTGTGGTTCTGGTTTGATTGCTTTGATGTGAATGCAATCTGAATGAGACTTGTATATAAGTGCATATTTGTCTATCCATTTGTAGCCTGTTTGAAATCTAAAGCAATGAAACGAAGGATTTGTCAGGTGCTATCATTGCTAAGTAAGTGTACTAAAATACATGGTCTGGTGTTTTTTGTGTACAATTTATGGTATTTGTTTGTTTTATTTTATTTTATAATAAAGTGCTATAGTTGAAGATATATGTGTAATTAATATGTGTAAAAAGTATTTTGTTTATTTATAATTAAATTAATTTGTCTTTATTGTTAAATTCCTATTGGGATACTTTTATAATTAAATTTTTTATTAAAACATCTGTTTGTTTATTATATTTTTAGATGTCAATATTGGCCCCATTTGATTAATATAGACTCTTTTAAAGTTTTTAAATATCCGAATTAAATTTATGGAATTTATAAAGTCTTTAAAAATAAATGTTCCCGAAAATCCTAACTCAATACACCCTCTAGATATCTTTTTATGAGATTATAAAAATTAGCTAGAAGAATAAATAAAATTTGCGTAATCTTTATCTGAACGGTTTTAATCTGGAGCACAAGTCCTTTACGCAACCGCTCTGTCAAAGCAAAGAGACAAATCAAATCGAATTCAGAGGATTTGGAATTCAATCTCCTTTGTAATCCCTCCTCATCTTTGTCACCTTGTACCCAATCGGTTCTATTTGATCTGGTTGCTATTGATTTCTGATGACATGTGTGCGTGTTTTTTGCTCTTGTTATTGTTATTAACGATGAATTTAATAATAATTTTGATTTGGTAGTTGGTGACGGTTTTGGGTTTGAATTGATTTTTATTATGAGTTTGATGTGTTGGATTTTACTTGGAATACATAGAATTTTATGAATCTGAAAATGCATCGACTTTCTCTTGACTAGACCTGTCCTGGATTGTTTGGATTCTTCACTTTTTATAATTCTTTTTATGATTTTGATCATCAGATGTTTTATTGACTACCATCTTTTAGATTTTCAATATTCTATGTATACCCTTGGAGGTTTATGTTGGTGAATAATGGGGATGTAGTTTATCTTTAGGTTCACCAAACAATAAAAGAAGTAGTTACAGAACAATTATATCATGCATATCTTTGTTTATTTAATTGTTTTTTGTAGATGGGTTTATAAGTTTTTCTTGTGATGATTACTTGATCTGTGCTAAGGTTTGATTACATGTTCAATTTTGAATACGAATTGCCTTAAAACCTTTTTAGGTGGGATAAGGAAGACAGTCTTGTGTTATCTGAACTGTTCTTTGCTTTTGTACGCTTGTTTTTATATAACTAGTTAAACAATCTCCAAGTAGCTTTGGTTAAGGCGTTACTGAATTGCAACTTTGTATACAAAACAACACTGAATTGTTTTTTATATTTTATACTCTCTTTTGTTCTTATTTTCAATTTAAAGGTGCTATTGTCCTTTGATGACCAAATATTTAAGGTTAAGATATCTTGTGTGCGACAATCACTTGTGTTTTCTGGTGTAACTGCAGGTTTATTCAAGGCTTTATTCCTTCAGCTGTGTAGAACTATTAACTATTAACTTGTTTGTTACATTCGTTGGAGCACTGCATGCAGAGTGTTTTCTTGTGATTTAGAAAGTCAAGTAAAGATTTCGTAGTTTCAATTCGTAGCTCGTAGAAACTCGGAAGCTTGCAGTAGGAAATCAGTTTAAAGTGCTCGTGGTAAGTATATGCAGTTGGGTGATATATATATATATATATATTGCTCCATCCTCCACTTAGATTACATTTGTAATCAGATCATTTTTACTGTGGATAGTCTTTTTAGGTTCTCTTCTTTTATTAGATCATGTTATCTATCTGGAAATTTGTGGTGTTTTTCTGTATTTTCGTATATATAGTTACTTTAGTCAATGTATAGTTCTATCTCTGTTTCAACCTTATATGCTGACATTTCCTTAGAAGATCTATGCCAGAAAGCTACCTTGATAATGGTTGATAAGTTCGTTAGGTTTTAGTTTGTTTGTGTGAGGACAGGCCATGCAGATATTAATGCAATATGTGTTTTGTGGGGTTTCTTTCTCATCTGACTGACTAACTTAATTACATCCTTGTAGTTATATTGCAAAAATAATTAATAAATAAAATTGTGCATTTAGTTTTAGTACACATCTCGAGGCTAATGTATTTGTGGTTTTCACTTTTCTCAGTTATCATTTAGAGGTACGGGAGATGTTGATTATGACGTTTTTCTCAGTGAGATAATAATGACTAGTTTAATAAAGCGATCTTTAAAAATAATCCAAGAAAACTTGGATCTGGGACTAGGAAGTTGATAGTGGTTCAATATTAGTTGAATGCAAAGATTCTAGGTTTTGTCACTTGAAAGTGGAATTGAAGAATTTAGAAGTTACAATGTCTATATTGATATATTATTGTACATTAAGTAGAGGAATGAGTCTACAACCGACCTTAGAGGCTTACAGTAATACAGTTGCATTGTTTACTTGTGGATGATGGTCTTGGAAAGTGAATATAGGATCCCTTGCCCTTTTGATTTGGTAGACAAGTACTCAAGTAGACAACTCTCGTTATTTTAACCCCAATTCAAGTACTTGGATCAGCTTGTCTGCAGTCAATGTAGGTGTGTAACAATCATTGTTTTTGCTTTAGACATGAAAGTATTCACTAAAATATTGAATCAAGCCCTATCTGCCCAGCGAACAAAGAAAGGTTGGGGAATTTTTGGATATAAAGAAAGGTCAATTCCCTATCTGGTTTCTCCCCGTTTAGTAACATAGTGACAGGAAGAAAGTCAAAATAGGCATAAAGTAGTAATTGATTGTGGTATGATGAGAAAATATATGTAAGATCGTTTGGTGTTAGCAATGGATTATGAACTTGCTGATTAGGAGCATTAACTGATGCCATTTGACTGTGTCAGAGAATAAAAGAGAGAGGCCTATAAGAATTTGTTCAGTGTCGTGAGAAATAGCAGCATGCTTTTCAACATAGAATACTATTCCTTAGATAATGATAATTGACTATTTGTGATTTGGGTTGTTGACCTCTGGAACTATGGCTTTGTTGTGTCGTACATAATTCTTGTGAATTTTGTTGGGAGACATGGTATAACTTGTTGGAAATCCTAAGTTTTCTTTTAATTGGAGATACTATTTTTCTGGTTGACTTAATTTGTCTTTCTTTTGGGGCATAATTTGAGGGGCAGGTATATTTTTTTCTTTTGTTCCTTTTTGTTTTTAAATGGGATGCTCACTAAACCCAAAACCAGATTCAATGTTAATCTTTTTGTTCTTCCTTCCCCCCTGCCCTCCATTCTCCCACCATTACTCCAAGCCACACAAGCACACATGTAGATGGTAGATTCCAAGTGGACAAGTACATTTGTTGTTTGGTAATTTTATTTTCTTTCCTTTGATTCCAGAACTTTCCCACATTGCGGTAGATTCCAGGCGGATGATTGTATTCGTTATTTAGTCATTCCATTTATTTTTTAAAATTACATATTTAATTTTTGATACCTATTACCTAGAAACTCTCCCAACCTTTACCTCGTTTATCGGGTTTTATATTGAAGGCTACTGTTGTACTTTACAATCTTGGTAGCCATGAAACTTGCAGGATAATAAAATCCTAGGTAGATGGCCCCAAGGGGTTTTTGAATTCTTGACCTCTTGGTCGAAATCCCCACCCCTTGGTGGTTATTTGGTCATTTTATTTACTTTATGCTTACTTCTGATTAGTGACCGGTGTTTTGCCATTTCATATGTGTGCATCTTAGGGGTGAATGACTAGTATATGCTGTATGATTCATTAAGACTTGGAGAATGGTCTAGTTGAATTGTGGTGCACTTGTAAGTTTTGATGTCAATTACATGATTGATCTTTTTGATAAATGAATTATGTTGAGTGTTTCTGATGTTCTAATAAGTTCAATATGTTTAGTAACTCACGGCAGTGCATGCAAGATGGCTGGTTTGAAACGAAGAAGGTATACTGATTCAGATATTCATGCCCTCCACAAAGAATTGGATGAGATCTCATGCCCTATCTGCATGGACCATCCACATAATGCTGTTCTCCTCCTCTGCAGCTCGCATGAGAAGGGTTGCAGATCTTACATTTGTGATACAAGTTACCGGCATTCAAATTGTTTGGACCGTTTTAAAAAATTAAGGGCCAAGTCTAGGAACAGTACAACTTTGCTCCCTGATTCGTCACCTATAGACCATAATAACCTTAGTAATACTGCTGATATGAACTTGGCTTTGAGAAGTGGCTTCATTGAAAGTAATGAAAATCGCAATCTGAATGGAAGCAATGCTTTATCTGTTGGATTTTTGGAAGGGCTGGAGGAAAATAATATTCAAAATCTGGATAGGCAATTAGAAAGGCATGGAGAAGGTAATATGAATCTGGAAACAGGGGATCCTGAATCCTTCCATGAAATGATTGAACTTGAAGAGTTAGACATTGATAATTCGTCAGAATCAAGTTTGAATTTGCAGTGCCCCATGTGCCGAGGATCCATACAAGGCTGGGAAGTAGTAGAAGAGGCAAGAAAATATCTCAACCTGAAGAAGCGAACCTGCTCCAGGGAATCATGCTCCTTTGTTGGTAATTACCAGGAATTACGTCGACATGCAAGGAGAGTTCATCCAACAAACCGCCCTTCAGACATTGACCCATCCAGAGAACGGGCCTGGCGACGCCTTGAGCACCAGAGGGAATACGGTGATATTGTCAGTGCTATTCGCTCATCCATGCCAGGTGCTGTTGTGGTTGGGGACTATGTTATTGAGAATGGAGATAGGTTATCAGCTGGAAGGGAAAGTGGCAATGGTGAAGTTAATGCACCCTGGTGGACTACTTTCTTTTTGTTTCACATGATAGGTTCAATGGATGGTGCTGGTGAGCCAAGGGCCCGGTCAAGAGCTTGGACAAGGCATCGACGTTCTTCAGGAGCTTTATCAGAACGAAGACGGTTTCTTTGGGGTGAGAATCTTTTGGGTCTACAAGATGATGATGATGATGATGATGAGTTGCATATATTGAGTGACATGAGTGAAGATGCATCTTCAGCCCCAAGGAGACGGCGGCGTTTGATGCAGTCCAGATCTGATGAGGATCAGCCATGAGAGGCATCAGCACATTTCTGGTAAATTCTAGTTTCTTGACATGACTTGATATCTGCTGGAATTGTATTTCAGATTGCTTTCAGCTGACACGACCACCATCAATATGCCAGTAATGTGCAGAAACTGCCTCTCCAAAGAGAAGAATCTTTATGCCGATTAACAACCTTGTATTTAGAAACTATCATCTTGAAGTGAGGGTAAGCATGGTCGTTCTTTCGAAGATGCACTGACCAGGATTCTGTTAAACACTGATGGGCTTATCTTCAAAGAGGAGAAAGAGAGAACACAATACAATTTGCTGGCTTACTGGAGATTGATTTCTATTGTATTTAATGTCTTATGATTTCTACTTTGACATTGTGCTGTACTACGGGTTTGATTATGTTTCGGTCTCTCGTTCGTCTCACCTCCTTTCTTCCTGTAAACCGTTGCAAATTCTTTTTCATCGGTAGCATTAGTTTAAAACAAGTGGGAATCTCTTTAGTCTCAAGCTTATGTGAAATCTGTAAATCTGGTAGACTCAAATGACTGGCTTTATAACATCAAAGTTTCCTATATATGATTTAATAGCTGATTTTACAGTTGGTATAGATGATTCTAGAATAAAAAGATGGGTTTTCATTGAATACAATGGTGTGAGCTATGAAAATGAAATTGTCTTGTATTTAAAATTTAAATACATGAAAGTAGTCTGTTGGGGCCCTTCTGCCTGTGTGTCTGATTTTTAATTTCTTTGGCTCTTTCACGGAAAATGAAGTTTTGCACTCCGCTGTTGGTAAAGTCGGAATGAAAATGTAATAAGCGTCATGTTGCCATTTTTTTATTTTTTTATTTTTATTGAAACATGTGCAATAAGGTATCCAAGATTTGTGGGCCACTTTTGGAATAGGACTTCCCATACTTAAGGATTTTATGACCAAGGATGAGATAAATATTTACAATTACCAATGCTTGTGCCTTGGTGGTGGAACTTTAGTACTTCACTTTGATGACTTCAACCACAAAGGCAAAAGGCCATTAGTGGTGGGCAAACTCTTAGATTGTATTTGATTTTTTTGTTTGAAGACTGAATAGTATTGAATTGTACTGAAAACTAAAAAACAATCATAATATAAGTGATAAGTTGTTTGTTTTTATTAAGAGAAAATAACACTTTTTAACCAAAAAAATTTAAGGGGGTTTCTATTTTTACATGAAATTAGTGTTTTCATTGTTCTTACGAAACTTGTCACTGAAGAGACAAATTTACCCCTGCATCGATTAAACACACTAGAATTAAACACATGGATTAAACACACTAGGAAACTGGTGGTGTGTTTAATTGATGAAATCTGATGGTGTGTTTAATTGAAAAAGAACGGTGGCATGTTTAATTAATGAAAACTGGTGGTGTGTTTAATTGAAGAAAACTAATGTGTTTAATTGAAAAAAAACTGGTATTTAATTTCAGAAAACGTTGTGGTGTGTTTAATTGAAGAAAACTGATGTGTTTAATTGAAAAAGACCGGTGTGTTAAATTGAGAAATCATTAAGGGCATTTTTTATTGAAACATGTGCAATAAGGTATCCAAGATTTGTGGGCCACTTTTGGAATAGGGCTTCCCATACTTAAGGATTTTATGACCAAGGATGAGATAAATATTTACAATTACCAATGCTTGTGCCTTGGTGGTGGAACTTTAGTACTTCACTTTGATGACTTCAACCACAAAGGCAAAAGGCCATTAGTGGTGGGCAAACTCTTAGATTGTATTTGATTTTTTTGTTTGAAGACTGAATAGTATTGAATTGTACTGAAAACTAAAAAACAATCATAATATAAGTGATAAGTTGTTTGTTTTTATTAAGAGAAAATAACACTTTTTAACCAAAAAAATTTAAGGGGGTTTCTATTTTTACATGAAATTAGTGTTTTCATTGTTCTTACGAAACTTGTCACTGAAGAGACAAATTTACCCCTGCATCGATTAAACACACTAGAATTAAACACACGGATTAAACACACTAGGAAACTGGCGGTGTGTTTAATTGATGAAATCTGATGGTGTGTTTAATTGAAAAAGAACGGTGGCGTGTTTAATTAATGAAAACTGGTGGTGTGTTTAATTGAAGAAAACTAATGTGTTTAATTGAAAAAAACTGGTATTTAATTTCAGAAAACGTTGTGGTGTGTTTAATTGAAGAAAACTGATGTGTTTAATTGAAAAAGACCGGTGTGTTAAATTGAGAAATCATTAAGGGCATTTTTGTCTCATCAGTGGAAAGTTATGTAAAAACAATCTAAACACTAATGCTAGGTAAAAATAAAAACTCTACTAATTATATGGTTAGTTTCAATTTTAACCCTTTTTTTAAGTTATAAATATCTGAAAATAAATACTTTTATATCTATATCCTTTCAATTTTTTTTTTTTCGGGAATGGAGAGATTGTGAAGTTTGGCATATAGAAGGCCTTTTCAAAGAGCAAGCAGTTCGCCCATTTCAGCAGTAAAATTTCCAGGCATAGGCTTTGACAAGGCCATCCCTTATTGCAACATCCAAACCAATTATGAGACTGTCTTTGCGAATTGCCACATCAGAGTTGAGCTTGAACAAGCCTGGAGGAGGAGCAATCCATTCTTTGCAAGGCACGAGAGCAGGGAGAGAGAACCTTGATTGTAAGGCTTTTTAGGTGCCCTGGAATTCAGAAAGGATCTCTGTAGCCTATGAAACCATAATTTTTGTTACCTTGATTTTCCTCTAATAAGGATGGCATTACAGTCCTTCTAAATGGCCTAGAGAGTGATGCAAACAAGAGCCAATTCATCTTTGTTGATGCAGCAGAGGAGACCCGTTAGGATATCCATCACAGAGAGCTCTCTAAGGCTATCAAAATAGTTGTCGAAGTGTGTCCATTCCAAAACTTTCTTAGAGGCTCCACACCACAGCAAAGCATGGGCTGAAGATTTCATCCCAGAATCGCATCTCCCACAAGTTGGATGATCCACCACTTTCCTTTTCCAAAGGTTGAGCGAAGAAGGGATGGTGTAAATGCCTCATTTTTTTGATTGGCATATTTCATTGACAAAATCACAATGGGGTTTAAAAATGTAAGGGTAGCTTAGGATTGAAGAATTCTCCTCAAATGCTAATGGACCTCATTGTGTACTTCAAGTGCCTTAAGGAAGGTAGCTTACTTGTCTTGACTCTTAATTGAAAAGATTAAGTTGCACACACACACTTCTCTTACATGCATGTGTGATCATTGCTTTTTGTATGTATTCTTTTCACTATTAACACTTGCACCATTTTGAGTTTGATACGTGCAAGGTGTGCTATGCGCTGGTCCTCTAACCCGCGCAACACCTGTGCATTGCGTTGGTCCAACGCCGGTGGACTAGCGCAGCTCCCACACAAGTGGGACAGAGGTTTGATGTTGGTCATTTGCTAATCGTCATGCGCACACACACCAGTGCAACTCAGGCAAAGGTTCTGCGTTGGTCGTGCACTATTCGACCAGCACACACACCAGTGCAAATGACGGAATCTGAACAGTTTTTTTCCAAAACGTCGTCACTTCATCTAGGGCTTATATATATATATATATATATGTCTTGTTGTTCCTAGATCGTTTTTTTTTTTCAGAGCAAAAACTACAACTTTTGAAAGCAAGAGAGTGTTTTCAAAGAAAAGTTATCAAGACTTGATTTTTATTAACCAAAACACAAATACCCATCATCTTTTCATGTTTCATACATCATGTAGCATCTTCTAGGTATGTTCTTCATGAGTTTTCTTTAATCTCACATGACTTGTAGTTAGAACATCATCTTCATCTATATTTGTGTTCTTGCTTTACAAGATAGCTCATTTATGACTTGACTAGTATCATGATTAGTTTTTTATGTTGTGTTTTGTGCTTTGTTTGTGATAGCTATTGCATCTAGGGTTTTATTTGCACATATAGCTAAGTTGTATGCATGTCATATAGCAACATGATATTTAGGAATGTTTGAGATGTTCATCCATGGTTAGATATGCTTAAATGTTTAACCTTGCATTTATACACTTTAAATATTGCTTATATTCACATTAGGTTGCACATCTCTTCTCTTTGAGAGTTAAATCTTGTACTTACCTTAGATAGTTTACAAGCAAGAACCTAGAATCACTATCAAAGGCCCGAATAATCATATAAGTGTGATGTGGTCAACCTAGATTGTAATCGTATTTGCAAATAGTGGATTTGAGGGTTCGATTGGCAATTATGTCCGTGAGTTTTTTTTTTTAAAAAAACTCTTTTGGGGTTTTCTCACGTAAAATAAATCATTGTATCATTACCATTATTTTTGCACTCACTTTACATGATGATTTGTGTTAGAGATTAGGGGTGTTTGAGATTAATATTAATTAACCGAAATAGTTGGCGATTAATTTGGTTAAATCCTATTCACCCCCCTCTAGGTTTATCTAGACACTTCGTATATATGTTTTCAATTGGTATCAGAGTGGGTTCCTTAACATAATTAAGAGATCCCTTGCTATCATTAGAGTGTCTTGTAATTGTTTGCATTTAGTTAGTGTGTCTTGTTTGTCTTGCTTGATTGTTTGCATTCATCTCATTCATACACCCAAACACTATGAATGGGAACGAAGTTGGAAGTGAGGGAGTCTCTAGTACAAGACCCCCCTTACTCACAGGGGTGAACTACGCCCCATGGAAAGGCAAGATGGAAGCATATTTTTGCCAAATTCATGACTGTGCATGGATGGCAATAGAAGATTTCTACACCCCACCAACTACGGGAGGTGGAAAGGAAGTCCCCAAGCCTAAGGCACAATAGAGTCCCCAAGAGTTCGAGGCCTTTAAGTGGAACAACAAAGCTATGCATGCCATCCTTTGTGACATGGACAATAATCAATATAAATAGATTCAAACCACATGGATTGCAAAGGAAGCTTGAGAGATCCTGGAGACAGTTCATGAAGGAACCGATGTGGTTAAGAACTCCAAACTCCAAGTCCTCCAAACTCAATTTGAGACCATTAGGATGAAGGAGGATGAGTGCTTCAATGACTTCTTCAATGACTTCAAAGTGAAGTTGATGGACATAGTCAATCAAAGTCATCAACTTGGTGACCCTTACTCGGATAGGAGGATCAAGCAAAAGATCACGAGGTCACTTCCCGAGAGATTCAAATCCAAAGTGATGAATTTAAAGGAAAATAATGACTACACAAAAATGAAGCCGAGTGAAGTGATTTGAAAGCTCTTGGCCTATGAATCTAGTAAGGCTCCTACAACTACACCTCTAAAGAAGTAAAAGAGTTTTGCCTTGAAGACTATCAAGGTGGAAAAGGAGGACGAAGATTCAGATGAAGAAATTGCTTTAACGGCAAAGAAGTTCAAGCAATTTATAAGATTTGAGAAGAAAAGTTTTGGCTTTAAGGAAAAATTTATGAAGAAGAAGACTCCTTTCAAGAAAGTGGAGCAAACAAAAGAGAAGGACCACAAAAAAGGTATCCAATGCTAAAATGTACAAAAACTAACAAATGCTATGAGTGTAGTGGCTATGGACATATTGTTCCCAAATGCGCAAATTTGAAGAAAAAGAGAGGCTACTTGGAGTGATAGTGATGACCTAGAAGAAGAAGATAAGTCTTCAGATGATGAAGACCAAGTTGCCAACTTCATTACCTTATCATTTTCTTACAATGGAAAGGAAGTTATGAGTGACAAAAAAGAGGAAAAGGATAAGCAAGAATAAGTGGATGAAAGTGACTCAAATAATGAGAGTAATTCGTCCAAGTCCAATCATGACTTTGGTGAAGAGATGAACTATAATGAATTCATGAAGTTCTTTGAGACTTCTAGATTGAAGAAGAAGAAGGAGATTCAAAAGCTAAAAGGAGAGAACCTTGAATTGACCTCCAAGGTGACTTACTTGAGTGAAGAAATGATAAAAGCAAGAGAAATAGAAGAAGGATTGAATAGGGAGCTAGTCTTGGTCAAAAAGAGTGAAAAAAGCTGGAAGAAAGAACTCATTGAGGCAAAAGGGTTGATTGCTAAGATGACCTCCAAAACCGAAAAGCTTAACAAGATGCTATCATGTGGAAAGAGTCCTAGTGACAAAAAGGGGTTAGGATATGTGGAAGACATGGAGACCACATCCTTGAAGAAGACAATATTTGTTAAGAGTAAAGAGATTGAAGATGCTCAAACCCCTCAACAATCAACCAAAAGGGTTGAAGTTGGTGAATGCTCAAAACATGCTCAAGCAAAGGTTCCAATAAGAGCTCTACCACAACAAGCTAGAGTACCACAACCAAGGATCTCTCAAGCTTAACATAGGGTCTCTCATGCTCAACCAAGAAGGCAAGTGAATTTAGCTCAACTACAAAGGAGAGAGTTGTCTAAGCATCAAAGAACAACTCAAAGTAGAAGGAAGGCCTAAATACTTGCACAAGGCTATGATATGAACTCCTATTTCACTCATACTTGCCATTATTGTGGAATTGAAAGCCATATTATGCCTAATTGCTTTAATTATATTAAATTGTGTAGAATTGAAAGCATGATTGAGAAAAATATGCTTAGGAGAGCCGAAAAGCATGACCTAGAAAATTTAGAGCTAATGGACCCATGGCTCCTAGGATTGATTATGTTGCACCTAGGTTGAATAGAAATGATGAATATTATTGCTATGTGGCTCAAGTAGCCTTGAAAGCCAATGCATCTAACACTTGGTATCTTGATAGTGGGTGCTCTAGGCATATGACCGAAAACAAGAGTTTCTTTGAGACTCTTGTGATGGAGAATGATGGATTTGTCACCTTTGGTGATGGTTCAAAGAAAAAGGTTATAGGGAAAGGAAAAGAGTGCCCCTTTTCTTCTTGATGGCCTATGGGTTTCAATTTCGCAGGCATTGAGGCCCGCATCCACGACCTATACTTCATGGCAGTCCCTTCCAGAGCTTCAATTATGGCTTCATAATTTGGACATTCACGTAATCCATGTCTTATTTTACCACAAACATAGTAAAATGCTAGAAGTTACTCATATTTCAACGACACCACAGTGATATTCTCATAATTGTCCAGCTTGAGCCTGAGCCACTTTTTAAAGGGGTCTGGAAATATCAATCCAAACCTTCACGAGCAGAAATTTCCCCCAGCATTCTTTAGGCTTTATAGGAATCTCGATAACCATACCAATTTGTTATGCAAGTGATCAAGCCAAAATTGGTATGATTTTGGCCCTCATTTATGATTCTTTTAGCTTGATTCTCGGGCATTTCCCCGTGTTTAATGTTGTTAAATTGAGTGTTTCAGGTTTTATTAGGTTTCAGAAGCAATTGAGATAAAAGTGGAGGACTTGTGCGAAAATGTCTCACAAATAGGAAGAAACAGGGCATTTTCACCACTTGGACATGAGAGGTCGCTACATGGGCACCATGGAGACAGAAGATTCTCCAAAGACATCAGAAGGTCGCCATTTGGGCTCCACTTGGTCGCCATGGCGACAGAAAGTCCCCAAATGAACCAGGTGGGGTCACCACTTGGGGTCGCCATGGCGACCTTGATGTTGCAAGTGGCGACCTCTACACAAATTGCTCATGGTCGCCACTTGCCAAATGGCGAGAAAGATGGTTTTCGTGGCGACCTTCTCATCTAACCGTTTTACGCACCAGGGTCGCCATAGCGACCAAACAGCGAACAAGGTGCCACCTCAGCGAATCAAACAGTTATCAGTACATGTCCAAGAGTGCATATATATAGAACGTCCCTCCATCTTCAAAAGCATCGAAGATCAGAGAAAAAAATACAGAGAACACATCTAGATCTAGCTCTATCATCCATGGCACACCATTCCTCATCCTCCATTTCTCTCCTTGAACTCATCTAATCCATCCAACCCTCAACACAAAACCTTGATTACTTCACTACATCATTCCTCATCCCACCATTTCTCCACCAAAATCCTTAGTCACTTCCCACCAAAACACCCACATTCCAAGACATATCCTCTACTTCCATTCCTTGCATCTAGGAGCATAGAGGAGAAGAAGGATCAAGCTTAAAGAAGGTGACCCAAGGGTTATTTCCTTACTATTTACTTCTTTTCATTTATTGCAAATATGTGTAACTAAACCCCTAATCTAGGGGATAGATTTGAGGATCAATTGGTTGTGGGTTTAGCTTAGCTTGTAATGAATCTCTTATGTGTTCTATTCATTCAAATTAATTAGATTCCATTCATTATAATTGACTTATATATCACTTGTTGATTGCTATCTTGAGTGGAGTAATTTGTTATATATTCATATGTGGATTGACAATTCTTGTGTGATTAAGAACTCATTGGATAGGATAGATTAGTGGTGGGTATATCAACCCCACTAATCTAAGCCTCTAAGTGGTTAACATAATGAGATTGGTACATTAATGTAGCTAATTAGCTTACCCACATTCAATTGTTAATCGATCTATTCCCTAGCTATCTCATTAATTGATTTTATCACAATTCTTATCAAGGTGTTAAGTATTCTATTTTTCATAACATATTTTGTGTATTTTCATTTGAGTAGTTAGCATTGGTGGTTTTAGAAACCACACATCTATCAAACACTATGATTTACTTTATTGTTCATAGATTAGTCAATTTATCTAATTAACACTCCATTCCCTGTGGAACGAACTTGCTCACTATTTTGCTATCAAATCACATTTTAAAAGGATTAAGTGGCTTAAAAGAGTTTTCAAGAATCAACCAAAACCTATATTATTACTATTTTGTTAAGTACACAAACGACCTCATCAACAAGCCATTATACTATTCTTCTGTTCATACATAATGAGAATGTAATGAATCTAAACCCATATATCCATTTTGTTGAAACCCAGCTTTGAGATCTCACCCACACCTGCAGGTTTTTCCAGAGCTATTAAGAATTTGTCAAAATGCCAGGGCCCTCTTAACCACACCCAATTCTGGTTATCTAGGTTTTTGAAGTAAAACATGAGAATATTCTTGCCAATAGATTCAATCTCAACTTTGTATATCGGGCTCCACAGATGTTCGATTAACCCTATAAAGGCATCTCTATTCACCTTTTTACCTAACCAAACTTTACCTACCAAATAGTGGTGAACATCAACCATTCCTTCTTGTTGAACATCCTCCGCTATCTGGTGTATAGCTTAGTCTTTGTCCGCTAAGGATAGCGATTCGCATAGTATTGCAATCTTAAAGGCATCCGTCCACAAAACCCCTCCACAAGCTCACGAGAAACTAAAAAGGACACTAAGGGCCTCTTTGGTATTACTATAACTTTTATAATAATCATCGTTAGCTGTGCTGAAGAAATAATTAGTTGTGAAGTTAATCAGCAGATATTTGGTTAATTGTATTTTTAAAACTATAGTATAATTCAAAAGCAGTATAAATATGTTTGATAATTTTATTGCAAAAGTGATGAGATTAGTTATAATAACTAAAATATACATGTTTAGGACCCTATTTCAATTTTTTTTCATTAATTATATATACTAAATCAATATTTAAGTAGAATATTTAAATTGGAAAAAACAAATTCCATAAGAACAATAAAATATATTTTTAAAAGATTTTATAAATCAAATCAATATTTAAATACAATATTTAATTTTGAGATGAAATAAGGTATATAAATGATTTTAACTTAATTTCATAAGGATAATAATGATATTTTAAAGATGCATTAACTAATGAAATAGATTAGAAGTAACCCCCCACCAACTTCCTAAAATCACTGTCAATACTTGCCAAATTATCAATTAATCACTTTTGGAAGTTTTACCAAACATCATTTTATATCAAAATTATAAAATAATATGATTTTAACTTTTCAAAAGCAATACCAAATTGGCCCTAACTATTGACTTTTGACAAACTACTTCTATGCCAGAAGACCGCTGCCCAAAGGGGGGAAACTACTTTCACACTAGTCTCTCAGAGAGAGAAAAGAGAAAAGACCATTTCAAATGTTATTTGTTATATATTTACATTTTAATATATTAAAAGATAACTATAGTAAGTAATTGAAACTATTGATTATTATATATTTACATTTTAATATATTAAAAGATAATATATAATAAGTAATTTAAATACTTAAAAAAACAAGTAATTTTTTTAAAAAAAATGTTTAAAACATTTATAGTTTGAAGCTCTCTGTGTGGAATTTTGATAATTGTAATGATTGGTCTCATCTTAAACTTTACAAATAAAAGGTATGGTAAACTCTAAAATAAAATTGATAAAACTAATCAAACTATGAAAAAAAAAAATGTTGTTAACAAAATAAAGTTGGAAATCTGGATTCCTATGGAGTTGTTTAAAGTCTTGAAGCAACTAGGTTTTACGGTTGCTAAATTTTTTTTAAAGGTGAAGATAAAAAAATAATTATTAATATGGTTAGGGTCATGCGAGAATGAAAAACTGAAAATATATTTTCTCTGTGAGAAAAGTTTTGGGAATATAAAATTGTTATAAATTTAAGATGTTTTTAGTTAAGCGAAAAGTGGAAAATTTACATTTTTATTAAAAAGAGATTTAAGAGTTATTTAAGTGATTTTATCACTTAAAAAATCAAGCAAAACAGCTTAATGAAACACATTAAGTGCCATTAAGTGCTAAATAGAAAAATCAAGTAGGCCCTCGGCTGAAAAAGTTGATTGATTTGGTTATCAAAAAAAGAATAGTGGAAATTGCCAAAAATGATCCATTTATATTATTGATTTGTTTTTAACCTTTCCCCATAAAAGTATTGTTTTTAACTATTCATATTAATTTCTTTTCACCAAATAACCATTCAATTCTATTTTTACCCATTCTTTACCTTTTCTTCAACCTCTCTCTCTCTCTCTCTCTCTCTCTCTCTCTCTCTCTCTCTCTCTCTCTCTCTCTCTCTCTCTCTCTCCCCCTCCATTTTCCCTCTACAATCAAAACCTACCACACAAAATCATTATTTTGGTCGAATTGTTGTCAAACACCGTTTTTGTATTGAGAAATCAGCGGAAATATTTGCTAGAAATTGATGAAAAAGACGTGAAACTATTAAGGTGTGTTTAAATATACCTAGGGGGTGAACATGTTTTATTCAAGTTAATTACCGATTTTTCTTGATTAGTTAATATTTAATAAAACACCCAATCTAAGCAAAATACAATCGACTAAATCTATGTACGGAAAACAATAAATTGCACGTTGATTAATTTACCTGAGAAACCCACAACTGGGAAAAACTCATGGGCTAAAATGCTAGCCACACACGGTCCTTAAATCCACTACTTGAATGAAAGTTTACAACCTAGGTTGACCTCAACCATTCTTGGTCACTAACCCTTCCACTCTATCCAACAGGCCTTTAATAGCGATTCTAGACCTACTCGCTTGCGCACTAAACAACTTAGTCATAAGGCTTTAATCACAATGAAGAGAATACAACCTATGTGAATATCAAATGCATAAATGCTAGGTTAACACATTTAATGCTTGTCAAATCATGCATGAGCATGTCAATCAATCCTAAATATCATGTGTCTACATGTCATATAAAACTTAGCTATATAAAATTAAAACAATCCTAGATGCAATAGTTATCACAATACATCAACTTAATCAATCAACACAAAAATCTTAATCTTGTATATAAAATCTAATCGAGATGCATACAAGTATTTCTTATTAAGTAAAAACACTAAAATGAATGAAAATAGTGATCAACTTACCAAGTCCTGTGTTGAAGAAGACCCATGCAAGAACACATCCTAGATGAAGCTAGATGAAGCTAGATGATGCTTAGATGATGTTTGATGCACATGGTAATAAATTTGGAGAATTAAAGAAGCAAACTTGTTGCTTTTTCTCTCAAATATCTCTCTATCTCTTTTTAGGGTTCTTGGTGTTCAAGAGCTAGTAAGAGAAAATGATATGATGGTATATTTATAGAGAGCAAAAATAAACTGCATGAAAAGACAAGTTTGCCCTCAAAAACACGCCATCAGCGGTTTCATACAATAGTCAGGCCGCTGATCTGAAACCGTAGAATTGAACCTGAGAGCATCTGGTCTCAAATGGTGGTTTCATTCGGTAGTCATGGCCGCCAATCATAACCATAGAATTGAGCCCGAGAGATGATAATCAATCTGGTCTCAAATGTGGTTTCATTCGGTGGCCTGGCCACCAATCACAACCGCCGTTTCACCAATTGTGGTGAAACCAAAACAGAACACAAGAGCTTTCTCCAATGGCAATCCTTACGCTAAACCAAGCACACCAACATGCATGTGCAGACGTTTCCGAACAAACTCGGGGAAACGAATTACTAGACACACTAACACACAACAAGATTCAACAAATAGATGCAAGTGTGAAGTGTAAAGAGAATGCACACATTAAGCAATAAACACACATGCATACAAGAGAGGTGTGTGTGTGCAACTATTCTCTTCAATGTAAATAAGCACAAGTGATTTATCTTGTGCTTATCATCTTGTGGTTTTAAGAGGGACTTCGAGCTTGATCACCAACAATTAAGTACATAAGCTACCCTTACATCATAACCCCAATTGTGGTTTGTCATCAAAATAAGCCAATAAAAAATAAGGAGCTTACAAGTCGGAATGAGATATAATTGATTTTGTGCTTGAAAACTTTTCCAACATAATTCAAGGTATGTAAATTTTGCTTTTTTAATTGAATTTTTTTACTTTGTTTCATGTTTACGTTGATGGGTTTACATCCAATTATCAAAAATTTGAAGTTTTGGGTGGGGAAAATGGTTGAATTTTTTTCATGAACCCGCAGTGTGTCACGTTAGAAAGTGAAACACACCATGTGTTTCACTCTTCAACGTGACACACACATTATATGTTAAAAAGTTGGCTGTTTCACTTTAAGTGAAATATACATATTCAGATGTTTCACTAAAAGTGAAATGTATTAGTAGATGTGTCACTTAAAGTGAAACATCTCCACTTTCAGTTTTCAAAAGTGAAATATATCCATACGTTTCACTTTAAGTGAAACATATTTCACTCTCTAAATGAAACATCTATTTCGAAAGTTAAATAAATTTTTGATGTTTCATTTTAAGTGAAACATAAAAGGTGAAACATTTGAAAGTAAAATATTTGAAAGTGAATTATAGAAAGTTCGAAATGTTATTTCACTTTCACACATGAAACATCATGTTGTTTTACTTTCAAAAGGTAAACATCGTTTTTTCACTTATTATATTGTTCATGTGTTACGCTAATATTATATTTCAGTTTCAAAAGTGAAACATCTCATCTGTATTAAATATGACATACGTTGGACTTTGTACCCCTAACTATACTAAAAACAATAAATGGAAAAAAAAAAAAAAAATTGGTTAAAAACAATACTTCACATGATGAAATTGTTAGTTATAAAAATTTCCCAAAAGTATATTGTTGTAAGAATGTTATATTATGGTTCTAGTCATGATGAAACATATGCACAAAACTTTGATAGAGCAGGAGGACCTAGAATGGAGTGGTACCACAAGATCCATACATATAAAACATACATATAAAATAGTAGACAGTAGATGGTAGAGCCCACCCACACCAAATAATAAAACAACCTTGAACTTGATATTCCCTTAGAGCATCTCCAAGAATCTTCCTTAGAGACCCCACTTAGCTTAATTAAGGGAGGAGCTGCATTTTTACAACTCTAAGAAGGCCCTTAAAAGTCCCCTTTAAATGAGTTTTGATGGAGCTCACTCCCTTAATTTAGGGGTAGCTCTGCCCCGCTTAAATGGGCTCAATGTATTTAAGTTTATTTTATTTTTGAAAAGCAACATATATTTAAGTTGTAAATCCCAACGGCTCTTTTATTATTCAATGAGTAATTTATTTTTTAAAATTACCAATAACTTATTTTTTTTTTTTCTCTATAAATAATAATTATAAAGTTAAATATAATAAAATAATAAAAAAGTATTAAAGAAGCCATTTAAGGGAGTATTCTTAGAATACATACCTCCTTTATAACAACATCCACTTTTAAATAAGGGAGACTCTCGAAAATGCTCTTAAGGTCTTTCCTTCATTTTCGCCCTTTCACACACTTACACATCAAGCCATTAAGATAAGGCCATGTCAACCTCAAAAACCAACAACGTCACCTCTACCGTGACAAGGAAAGCTGAGAGAAGCTTAGACACCAATGACATTTCGCCCACTAATTTTATGTCTAGAGAATACCATATGACGGAATTGACTTTCATATAGAGAAAAAAAACCCCTTTATGATGTAGTGGTTTTTTAGGTAAAATTTGAGCCATCGAATGAACCATAATTCATATCTGATGGTTGAGATTAAATAGGGAGCAAATAAACAATTTATCAATTAAAAAGAAAAAGAAACTGAAAACCGATTACAGCTGGTTTCACTGAAACAAAAACAAGGGTTGCTACCCTCATCTCTCTCCACCACTCCAAAATCCAAATCCAAATCCCTACTCATCTGCTTCTTTGCCAAATCCACCGCCTTGCATAGAGACCCAGCCTCCCACCGGATCGAGTAGATTGACGACTGCTCTGCCAAGTCAATTTCAACACCACTGAGTAGTGGCCATTAAGAATCAAACAAAGTCGAACCCCACTTTCCGCCCTCTCTGTCCAGAACTCCAAATCCCGAATCCTCTGCTTCTCTACCACATCCACCGCCTCCTCCAAGCTCCAACCTCCCACCATGTCGAGGAGATCGACGTCTGGTTTGCCAAGTGCGAGGTCAACATTGCTTGAAAGGTTGCCTCAAAGATTGTATGAGTACCTGTTTAAGAGGAACTTCCGTGAACGAATGTTGAACCAGCACTCTAGGTTCACTCATGATCTCGAAGGTATGGTCGTGGCTATCCTGGATCCCAAAAGTTCACATGTGAACTAGACTCATTCTTACTAAAAGAAACAAGTCCACATGCCTTAATACAATTCTAGATGGACCCATAATTAGTTCGTTAGAATATATCAAGTGATCCATGCAAGTCCGTGTAGATTAGGGATCTTGGCGGGCTATCTAAATTTAAGCTTTAATAGACATAACCCAATCACAATCAACAAATGATTCATTTAGGTTTGATATATTAATTTTAGCTCATTCCACTAAAGAACAAAAATTGAACTGAAAATGCCTACAAGGTTATACTAAACAACCTAGGGGGGGGGGGGGGGGGGGTGTGTGAATAGATTGACACACTAGTTTTAAAAAAAAAAACTCTTTCGTGACTTGTGTCAAAACCTTGGTGAGCATATAATAAACCTTGAACAAGATCGTTATGAGAAAAACAATTTGCACAAGTCTGCTTAATTCACCACCCTTAGTCTACAAAACATATACCAAGAAACAATGTATCTCATATACAAGTATATTCAATAAAGAGCACATTCTACAAGTTGTATTATGAATATTACAATGATAGATCACTTAGTAAAATATTACAACTTGATATAGAATATTGCAAGATACAAAGTTCAAACACTTACAAGATACAAGAAACAAATGTTGATTCAACAAACAATGTGAAAATCTCTTTCTTTATCAATTACATGTTTACAAGGATGTGAGAAATTAAAGATCATAAACAAGTTATATAGAACAAACATACAAATATAAAGAGATAGAGATAGAGACATTTGACATATTGATTTTTACGTGGCAAACCTCGGAAGAGGAAACATCCATGGGTTAAATCCACAACCACCGGCAAAGCAAATCCACTATATGAAAAGGACATACACACTCAATGCTATCAACACTATGATATCCACCTCAAGCTATCAAATCCTAATCTACCCTTGGGCTAGTGATTCAGTAAGCCTACTCCCTATCCAAGGTGTGTCCTACACCTCTAGGAAGCAACTTCCTATCTAAGGCTCTTAAGCCTCTAGAAAGATTCTCTTGCTTAGCTATCTAGATCACAAGGATCTTAGTCAAGCTTCCCTAGCTCAACCATCCAGAGTACCAAACTCCTAGCTAAGATTTTTGCTTGGCTATCCGGAACACTTTCCTAGCCAAGTCTTCTTGCTCAAATTGAAGCTTCACTCACTCCAAGATGAGAATTCCACCTTTTGCAAGGCAAATGATCTAAGTGATGCAAATGATGCAAACACATGCAACATAGAATATATGATCAATACATCCTATGGAAACTAAAAATAAATAATGAGCACACAATGTATATTTTTCTAGTTCATGATCCAAAACATGACTCCACACAAAATGATGTTTTATAAATGAAGTCCTCTATTTATTAGCAAATGAATACTACCAAACTATCTATAAATGACTCCACAACATGACTCCATATCTATAAATGAAGTCCTCTATTGATTAGCAAATGAATACTACCAAACTATCGAGAATAGACTATGCTATATAATCGTACTCATTGATAGCTCAAATGATAACAATTGTAACCATAAGTCCATCATTTATCTTAGGATTAAGATAGACTCTTCGATTGTCCTCATATTGAAAACATTTATCCATTGATGATTCTAGATAAAGTATTTCATTGTGATCATATTCAATGCACCTAGTGCACTAGATTCTTTTACTCAAAGACATTTTGATGATTTTAGACTCATCATAACACATTTGATCCCACTCAAATGCTAGCAAAAGAATCTACAACTTTAACAAGATAAAGGTGCCCAACCTTTATCTTAAGTTGTGAAACTATTCAAGACTAACTAAAGAATTGTGTCTACCTTATACATATCTTGTTGTACGAACAATTCTTCTTTTCTCATAGTCTTTTGACCTTATGATTATTTACTTTTGACAATTATAATAATTAAACTATAAAAGCTATAAGACTTGTTAAACCAAAAATCACCTTATTAATAAGTTATCATGTGATCATTCATACATTGTCTAAGTATCAATAAGTTGTATGAGGTATAAAGTGTAGGTACCTAGGTTTACAGATCGCCCAGCGGAAAGGTTTTTAAAATTTTTTATGCAATCATAAACTAAACCTATTTGTACAGTAATAATCGAAAACAATTAAAGAAGGTGAAACGATTTCATACCTACGTAGGAGGCTCCTTCACTTTAATTCGATCTGCTCCTGATTTGAACCACTTGATCTTCCTCGCTATCTCCCGGAACTGGCAACGGCGTGTGGGCGCGTCACGGTACTCAGGAACTTGAATGGAGGTAGTAGAGACACATAAAACAACTCTTTTTATTTTTGTGTATAGTATGCAGCAAGCTTAAAAAATATATAAAACCCCTTTTTTTTTTCTTGTTTGCCGCACCCTATGCCACTCTTTTCATTTTGCTTTGTTTATTGTATCAGATACAAAATGTCTACCTTTTTTTTTTATTTATTCAAAATCACATATATCATATATATATATATATATATAATTTTTAAACTTAAACTAATAAAATCTTTTAAGATATCAAATATCTTTTAAAGATATTAATTAATTTATTTGATTTAATTTGAATTCAAAACTCTTTTAAATTCAAATTTAAATATTTAATTAAATGAAAATAAAATAATCAAATTATCTTTTCTTCATTCAAAATTAAATATCAATCAACACCCTCCATCTAATGATTAATTACTTAATTAAATAATCTAATTATTTAATTAACATAATCATTAATATTCATTAATTGAATAATCACATTATTCAATTAATTCCTGAATAGACATGTGTCACTTTTGTAACACAATTAATTGGATAATCCAATTAATTAACCGTGACCCTTGTTACCTAAATCGATTGGGCTAGCAAGGGGACCTAATGGACCCACAGTATTTTGAGCTCCAATAATCCTTAGAAATAAATAATTAAGCTCTTTAATTAATATTTCATGATTATTAACTTCGGTGTTATTCCACTAAAAACCCGAAGTTGCACTCTCTCAACTGTAGACGTTTTTACACAAACCAATAATTATTGGTGTCCATCGATATAGCTATTACATATGGTATAATCCTCCACAGGTAGTTCATAATTAGAGCTGGGTCATGATGTCCGTTATACCCCTCTAATTATATCTTTCCATTAAGTACTATTGATTCTCTAATGAACAATAAATCCTACATTCCTTACGGAATTAGGAGAGCGCTCATATTGTTCAAGCCCCGAATCAACCCTTAAGGGAACTACTATCTACTTCTCACAAGAAGGAGTGGATTCCACTATTGTGTGCAGACCTTCCCAGCCACAAGCCAAACCGCGATTCCAACATACGAAGTTATTGACCAGGAATGCAACTCCGATCTCACCCACGGTATATCAAAAACCACGATCTAACCTGAAGGAGTCGATAAGACACTTAGGATTAAGATCACCCATATATAGCCATCATTTGTTGATATATATGAATTTCATCTTTTAACGGATCTTGGTGAGAGATTCATATAGATTATGGCCCAGCCCTATATGATCAAATCATATAAGGTGCCTTCATTCTCATATCTCCATATGAATGATCTAGAATAAGATCACCGTACATTACGGAATGGACCGCAGCTGTAGATTGACCACAAATAAAGTACCCAGCTTTATTTGCTATCTACGGACTCTTTAGATTGCTCCTTTCAAACTGAATCCGTCTATATATGACATTCATATACTCAGTTTGAAATTACATCCAGCAATCTTGGATGTTAAGTGCACATGTTATTATAAATGTATGAGACAATTTGAATGAATAAACTACTTCTTTTATTTCTTGTTCAATTCACATTTACAAACTACAAGCTTTAGGGCAAAAACCCCAACAATCTCCCACTTGCACTAAAGCATGTGAGACATGTCTTGTAAACCTAGACTCTCTAGGTGACCCGTAAACACTTTAGCTGGTAAGGTCTTCGTAAATGGATCAGCATGATTATCCTGTGATGCTACCTTGGTCACGGTCACATCTCCTCTCTGCACTATCTCTCTGATGAGATGATATTTCCTCTCTATATGCTTACCTCTCTTGTGGCTTCTTGGTTCTTTGGAATTAGCCACAACACCACTATTATCACAATAAAGTGTGATGTGCTTATCCATATTCGGAACAACTTCCAGATCACTCAAGAACTTGCAGAGCCAAACAGCCTCTTTAACAGCTTCACAAGCGGCTACATATTCGGCTTCCATGGTGGAATCAGCAATACAAGATTGCTTAACACTCCTCCACACAATGGCTCCACCACCAAGGGTGAATACTGATCCAGACGTGGATTTCCTGGAATCCTTGTCTGTCTGAAAATTAGAATCCGTATATCCTAACGGGATCAAATCCTGTCCAGAATACACTAGCATATAGTTTCTCGTTCTCCGAAGATACTTGAGAATAGTCTTGACAGCAACCCAATGGTCTAATCCTGGGTTGGACTGGTATCTGCTGGCTACTCCCATTACGAAGCAGATGTCCGGTCTCGTGCATAACATAGCATACATGAGAATACCTACTGTTGACGCATAGGGAACTCCTCTCATATCCTCAACTTCTTGAGGTGTCTTAGGACACTGTTCCTTAGACAAGTGAACTCCATGCCTGGAAGATAAATTACCTTTCTTGGAGTTCTGCATTGAAAATCGCACAAGAATTTTATCGATATACGATGCTTGAGACAGTGCTATAAATTTGTTCTTGCGATCCCTTATAAGTTGGATCCCTATAATATAACTCGCCTCTCCCAAATCTTTCATTTGGAATTGGCTGGCCAGCTAGCCCTTTACATCAGATAATACTCCCACATCATTCCCAATGAGTAGGATGTCATCTACGTATAGGACCAAGAAAACTACTTTCTTGTCAATGATGCTCTTGTAGACACAAGGCTCATCAACGTTTTGCTCAAACCCATAGGTTTTGATCACATCATCAAACCTTATGTTCCAAGATCTAGATGCTTGCTTAAGTCCATAAATGGATCTTTGCAACTTGCAAACTTTTTGCTCTTGATCTGGAGACACGAATCCCTCTGGTTGCATCATGTAGATGCTCTCATCAAGATTGCCATTCAAGAATGCAGTCTTGACGTCCATTTGCCAAATTTCGTAATCAAAATAGGCAGCAATGGATAAGAGAATCCGAATAGACTTAAAACATAGCTACTGGCGAGAAGGTCTCCTCATAATCGATCCCCTCCTTTTGGGTATAACCCTTGGCCACGAGCCTTGCCTTGAAGGTCTCTACCTTCCCCTCTACTCCTCTCTTTCTCTTGTAGATCCACTTACACCCTATGGGTTTCACCCCATCCGGTAAGTCTACAAGTTCCCAGACTGAGTTAGAGTACATGGACTCTATCTCGAGATTCATGGCTTTAAGCCATTCCTCTTTATCAGGATCTTCCATTGCATTCTTAAATGTCAATGGATCATCCACACTATCAGCAGAGACAACACCTTGTCCCTCACTTACACCCAAATAGCATTCAGGCTGTCTCACAACCCTTTCACTACGTCTAAGTGGTAGTATATCCTGACTAGGAATCATCTGACTCTCAGATGTTAATGGATCAACAACTCTTGTTGACTGAGAACTGGTCTCACCAGGCTCCAACTCATTCAATACAATTTTAGAACGAGGCTTATGGTCACTAATATAGTTATCCTCAAGAAATGTTGCATTTGTCGATACAAACACTTTGTTATCTTCAGGACTATAAAAGTATCCACCTCTGGTCTCCTTGGAGTATCCTGCAAACAAGCAGACCGCAGACCGCAGACTTGGGCTCTAGCTTTCCACTTCTGTTCTTCAGCACGTGTGCTGGACACCTCCATATGCGAAAATGTCGCAAACTAACTTTACGACCATTCCACAACTCTAGAGGAGTCTTAGGAACAGATTTGGATGGCACTACATTCAAAATGTATGCCGCTGTTTGTAATGCATATCCCCAAAAGGAATTTGGTAACAATGAGAAACTAATCATATATTTCACCATTTCCATTAGGGTTCTATTTCTCCTCTCCGCGACACCATTCTGCTGAGGTGTACCAGGAGCTGTGAGTTGGGACACTATCCCATACTCGACCATGAAGTCTTCAAACTCTTGGTCAAGGTACTCACCTCCACAATTTGATCTTAGAGTCTTGATAGTCTTTCCTAACTGATTTTCAACTTCAGCTCGGAATTCTTTGAACTTTTCAAAAGTTTTTGACGTTCGTTGCATTAGGTAGACATATCCGTATCTTGAGTAGTCATCTATAAAGGTGACATAATACTCATAACCACCCCTTGCTTTAACATTCATCGGTCCACATACGTCTGAATGTATAAGCTCTAGTGGTTCTTTAGCTCTCAGCCCTTTTCCAGTAAAAGGTCTCTTGGTCATTTTACCTTCTAAACAGGATTCGCAGATAGGTAAGGTGCCAACCTTTAACTCACTTAAAGGTCCACTTTTCACTAGTCTATCTATCCGGTCAAGGTTGATATGGCCAAATCTTAGATGCCATAGATACGTTTCGTTTTCTGGAGAAATCTTTTGTTGTTTAGTTTTTGGTTTTTCAACCTTAAACATTTCGGTGTTGAGCAGTGTTGTATGTATTAACGGTCTTAACACATATAAATTGTTTTCATTAATTCCTGAACAAATATTCAGACCATTCTTTGCAGTAATAACTGATTTATTATCAAAAGAAACAGAATATAATTGTTCTAACAATTTAGAAACGGAAATTAAATTCCGTGTAAATCCAGGAATGAAAAATACATTGTCCAACAATATGAAATTATTATTACAAAAACGCAATCTAATTACGCCCATTGCTCGTGCCGACACGATATCCCCTGACCCCACACGCATAGAGAAGGCTCCCTCCTCAAGCTGTGTCCAAGAATCAGTCCACTAAAAAAAAGAACAAACATGATTAGTGGCCCCCGAATCAACTATCCAAGGTGAAGAATCATCTTCCATTAAACACGACTCAAGAACAAGTAAATCATATTTACCTTTCGTTTTCTTCTTCTTGGCTACCTCCTCCAAATATTGAGGACAGTTCCTCTTCCAGTGCCCGACTTTGTTGCAATGGAAACATTTTCCCTTGCTCTTGTCGATGGAGGCACCTTTCTTTTTGCTCTGGGCTTTCTTGAGTTTGGGCTTACCCTTCGCCTTCCCAGCAGACCTCTTCCTCTTTTTGTTATTGGAGGAAGACGGTTCGACAACATTTGCCTCACCGGTCCTGCCCTTGCTGTCCTTAGTCAAGGACTCAAAGGTAGTGAGCTCATTGAGCAACTATGTGAGACTGAACCTAAGCTTGTTCATCCCATAGTTGCTCTTGAACTGATCGAAACTCTTCGAAAGAGTCGTCAGTATGATGCTCACCTGACTGGGTTAATCAATGGCCCCGCCATTGATTTCTTCCGTGTTGAAGTAGGACATCATGTTCAGGACATGTTCCCGAATTGATGCACCATCCTTCATACGAGCGAGCATAGTGGAACGAACAACTTCATGCCACTTTTGCTCAGAGGGTTGCCCGAACATAGCCTGCAATGACTCCATTATTTCAAATGCAGTACCCATTGCTTCGTGCTTAGTGACAAGCACGTCTGTCATACTTGCTAACAGATATGTTTGGGCTTTCTCATCTGATGAGACCCATTTCTCATATGCCTCACGAACAGTTCGTGCGGCATTGGCAGTAGGCGTTGAAGGACATTCCTCCGTAAGCACAAACTTAAGGTCCTTGGTGACCAAAATTGCATTGATATTGTGTTTCCATTTAGTGTAGTTATCACCAGTTAATTTGTCATTGGCTATGATTTGTAATAGGGCAGTTGACATGGCTGAAAAACATAAATAAAGAATTCATTCATTCATACATTCAAAACTGTGCGAATGTTCGACATAAAATTAAACATGATGCATGAAAATGTTTAATGAACAAGAACAACCCTAAAAAGTGTTTCTATGCCACGACAATCCAACATACCACAAGCAAGTGCCGCCTTGGGGTCAGTCAAATTCTTGCATGTTGGATCGAGACATTCTCAATCAAATGTTATACCGAAATAACTCTTATTCCTCTAACATTCAACCATCGTATATTTCAGTCAGGTTTCTAATTAACCAATTTAATTAAAACCTTATGAGCGTAACCCATCATTTCAGATCTCATGAGCTTAACTCGAGAATTGCCGCCTTAGGGTCGGTCAATCTCGAAATCCCCTCAGAAATCCTATCCGTTAGGAAGTCAACCTTGATATTGAATCTTATGGAAACCCTCCTTAGGGAGGACGAAAACAATGCCGTCACGAGGCCCCACTCGAATCTTACGGTGTTGAACTAATGATGGAGACCGCGGGATATAATGTCATATATCCCTCTCCCACTCACTATTTTATAATTAGGGTTTTCTATTAATATTAATGCACCTAAAAAAAAAACTAGATTAAACGGCTAATTTCAATCTAAGCGTCAAGTGCATTATTCACATATTATTAGAATCCTATTCCAATAACTAATAAACTAATTTGATTATTAACTCTTAAAAATCTAGTTCATTAGTGATAATTCTAATCTATGTATACTATATACTAAGACTAGAATTATTAAATGTGTATTTACCAAGTTTTAACTATTAAAACTAAACACATTATTAGGTCCAATTATTATTAGGGGCTTAATCAAATTAATCCTAATAAATATTAAAGGACCCTACTAATCTAAGTAATTAAACTCTTTAAAAAATAGAATAGTGATTAATGAGAATTACCAAGTTTTTATTCCTAAAAACTAATCCCATTAATATATAGCCAATTATGTGAATAACCCATTTTGATCAAATTAAAAAAATAAACACATAATATAAATGGCTATAGTGCATGTATGACATATCAACATATATATGTGTAGGCACACCTAATCTAAATGATATGTATATGCATGGCAATGCTTTAATTATAACATAATAAAAGCATACATGAGTTGACCGAGTACAATGGGTTATCTAACTTAAAAATTTCTAATTACAAAAAATTTAATCCAAGGCATTCCTTGGTCTTCTTGTAATTCCAAAAATCTTCAAGTCCATTTGCAATTTCTTTTGCATCTTTCGGGCCCAAAAATCAAGTCCAACTTGATTTATTTTATTGGATCCATCTCAAGAATATAATCCCTTAAAGCCCAAATGTTACTCTAACATTTTTCGGAGGCCCGAGATTTCCAAAAAAAAATTGGCCCATACGTTGCACCAAGAACCGCACAGCAGCCAAGCTTTGCACAAATAATGCGTGCAACCTTGCTCTGCACATGCCATGCACTGCACAATTGTTATTGCATGACAATCGTGCATGTCATTGCGTGCTACTGCACAGTTGTTATTGCAAGTCATTGCATGACAATCATGCAAAAAAAAAAAAAAAAAATTTTATTAAACATGCAACATTTGCACTGCAACAGCATGTTGCAAAAAAAAATATATATGTGCAAGTGACTTGTGTAATAACATGTGCGGCAGCCTTCTAGTGTCTTCGTTCTTCCGGATCGTTGTTCTTCGTCTTCGATTTACATCAATAATTCAAAATTACAGCAAATCAACGGAATAAAAAATATTATACAACCCGGGATAAATATTACATTGAATAATATTACAACCAATAAAAACGAACCCTAAACCCATTGTACCATACAATTAACGATCAACCATGTTTATAATAAATAAATAAATAAAAAATTATAAACACCATACATTCATTAGAAAAGTGCCTACACATTCATACATGCAATCAGGAGCAATCGAATTCGATTATACTGTACAAAAAATTGGCTCTGATACCAATTGTAGGTACTTAGGTTTACAGATCGCGCAGCGGAAAGGTTTTTAAATTTTTTTATGCAATCATAAACTAAACCTATTTGTACAGTAATAATCGAAAACAATTAAAGAAGGTGAAACGATTTCATACCTACGTAGGAGGCTCCTTCACTTTAATTCGATCTGCTCCTGATTTGAACCACTTGATCTTCCTCGCTATCTCCCGGAACTGGCAACGGCGTGTGGGCGCGTCACGGTACTCAGGAACTTGAATGGAGGTAGTAGAGACACACAAAACAACTCTTTTGCTTTTTGTGTATAGTATGCAGCAAGCCTAAAAAAAATATAAAACCCTTTTTTTTTTTCTTGTTTGCAGCACCCCATGCCACTCTTTTCATTTTGCTTTGTTTATTGTATCAGATACAAAATGTCTACCTTTTTTTTTTTATTATTATTCAAAATCACATATATCATATATATATTTGGAAAGTAAATTAGAAATTCCACAAAGTGACCAATCCTAGATCACCAACCCATGTGGAGTCTATGTTTACCAAATCCCTATTGCAAGATACAAAATCCCTCAATGATGTAAACCACCACATATTGGAACTCATACCAAACCAACATCGTTGGTAGATTAGAAATTCCTCAAGAGTGCATACATATCCCATGTACCATGCTCTATCGGACTCTATGTCTAACCAAACACCCGGGCCTACCAATATATAAACCAACTCTCTATACAAGGCACACTTGCCTCTAGAAAGCCTCCCATGTATGACTATCCAAGTCCTCCCGACTCTAGCCATGACTTCTTGCTTGTCTATCCAAGTCATCCTGACTCTAGACAAGACTTTTTGCTTACCTATCCAAGTCCTCAAAACTCTAGGCAAGACTTCTTGCTTGGCTATCCGAGTCATCCCGACTCTAAGTAAGACTTTATGCCTTTTACAAGGATTTCCTAGTGTGATCATGTGAATGCAAATGATGCAAACAATCAAAACAACATAGAACATGTGATCAATACATTCCATGGAACAACTAGATCTAGAGATGTGAAAACACATGCAATAGAAATCTAGATGCAAAATCATGAATGAAAACCTAGAGCATGTGAAATCAACTAACACATAAAACTCCTAGATTCATTCACACAAATAACTCTTGAACAATTCATATACATGAGGCACAAGTTCAAGATGTTATAAACATACATAAAAATGCTTCTAAAAATCAAGTTTAATCTATCCTTCTTCTTCTTCTTCTTCTTCTTATTCTTATTCTTCCATTTTCTTATTTGGGAGTCCCTTTATTTCGGGGTAAGCCTCGAAAAGCAGTGCTACGCCCTATTGCGGATAAGATCTTGTCTAAATTCGCTAAATGGAAGGGCAAGTCTCTCTCTCTGGCCGGTCATGCTACTCTGATCAGGTCAGTCATCACTGGTTCATTTGTGCACTCTTTCATGATTTACAAGTGGCCTTCTTCTTTACTGTCACTAATTAACCACAGTTGAGAAACTTTTTGTGGACCGGTTCCTGTAAGGAGACTAAGTTGGTTCGGGTTGCATGGGATTGTTGTTGTAGGCCTTACTCACAGGGTAGTCTTGGTCTGAAAGATATTGGGTTGTTGAATGACTCACTGTTGTGGAAATTCACCTGGAAGTTTATGACCTCTGATAGTTTTGCTTTCTCTTTTCTTCGGGAGAGGTATATCAGGCATTTGCAGAAGCCTCATGGAGGGTATGTCACCTCCTCGATTTGGTCTTCTCTTCGGTCTAATTATAGTTCCCTTCTTAAGGAAGGTATCTGGCTGATTGGCGAGAACTCTCAGAGGGACTTTTGGCGGGATAATTGGTTGGGGGTTCCCATTTTGGACCTTTTAGGGATTCCTGATTATTTAGCTAATCCACTCCGGGCAAGGGTTTCGGATTTTATTCATCAGGGTAGATGGGTGCTAGAAGATTGTTTTCGAGCGCGTTTCCCCGATCTGTGTTTTCGGATTGATCGTATTGCAATTTCTCCTGTTGTGGATTCTATGGTTTGGGCTAATTCTCGGGATGGTCGTGTTTCTTGCAAGGCTGCTTATTCCCAGTTTTTCAGTGATATTCCTCAAGTTGTTTGGTGGAGAGATGTTTGATCCCGTTTTATCCCCCCCCTCTCGCTCTGCTTTGACTTGGCATTTGATGTTGAACAGGCTTCCTACTGAGGATCGCCTTTGCAGGTCTGGGTTCCAGTTGGCTTCTCGTTGCAGTATTTGTGGGGTTAGTAGTGAATCTACAGATCATCTTTTTCTTCATTGTCCCCTGGCGGTTGCTCTTTGGGAGGCGATTTTCTCGACTTTCCAGCGACGTGTCTCTACCGAAACTTGGCAATCCTTCTTCTTGCAGGCCATGTCGGTTTCCTTTAGTGAGTAGGTCAGGATTTTGTGGAAAGCGGTTATCCATGCAGTGATATGGTGGGTGTGGACTGCTCGTAATCAGTGGATCTTTGAAGGGAAATTGGTGGACTTTAGATCCGTCCTTTCTTTGGTCTAGTGTGCGGTTTCAGAGGCTAATCGCCTAGAGATTGGTTGTATACGTAACTGTATGAATGACCTTTTGATTCTTCGTCGATTTGGTCTTTAGGGTCGCCCTTCTAAAGCCCCAGTAATCAAGAGTGTGGTTTGGTCTCCTCCGGCCCCCGGCTGGATCAAAGTGAATACTGATGGCGCTGCTATGGGCTCTCCGGGGGTTGGTGGTTGTGGTGGTATCTTTCGGAACTGTAGAGCTTTTGTGAAGGGTTGCTTTGCTATTCCTCTTGGTCAGGTTTTCGTTTTTGAGGCTGAGCTTCTGGCGGCCTCATTGGCCATTAATTTTGCTTGGAAGTATAGGTGGCATCGAATCTGGCTTGAGAGCGATTCTTCTTATGTGGTTCAGCTTCTTTCTTCTCGTTCTAAGTTGGTTCCTTGGAGGGTTCGTCAGGCATGGCAGCGCTGCATCTTCCAAATCTCACATATGGATTTTCAGGTTTCACATATTTTTAGGGAGGGTAATCAAGTTGCAGATACGCTTTCTAAGCATGCTTTGGAGCTTCAGACAGATTCTTGGTGGTTCTCTGCCCCGCCATTCTGTTCTTCTTTAGTTGGCAATGACTGCATGGGCCGCGAGTCTTTTCGTTTTTCTTGATGTTTTCTTTTTCTTTTTGGTGTGGCCTACGTGCCTCTTTTTGGTTTGGGGTTGTTTTCCCTGGCTCTTTGTGCTTTGTTGCTTTTTGTCACTTTTTACTTTCTTTTATCTATTTTATATACGGATACTGTCTAGGGGTTTTTCAGCATATGATCATTTGTGATGCTTTTTCCCCTTAGATCAGTCCAATTTTATTAAAAACAATTCTTCTTTGAATTGTTTGATAAAAAAAAAAAATCTATATACCATTGCTTTAGTCTATTTGATCAAGGGCAGTGTAAAAAAAAAAATGTACAAAAATAAATAAATTAAAAAGTCGTGTAGTTGAATTATATCAACTGTTGTTATTCTTCTTCTTGATTTTGTGCATTGATATTAAAAAAAAAAATAAAAAAAATATGGCAGTAGAATCATGTCTGTATTATTCTTGTCCTATTACTTCACTTGTTATATCTTATTCCTTGAACATTCTTGTGAGTGTCCATTTAAGTCAAAAAAAAAAAAAAAAGGAACCGAAAGAGTGAACGAAGAGTAGAAAAAGCAAGAGAGTGCAAGCTCATCAGAGGGTAAAATCCAAAATTTGAGTGAAACACCAGTGTGAGTGCCATCATTATTGAGAGTAAACACGTGAGGGAGTGTTTGTGAGGCTTACTAATTCTTGTTTTGTAGGTTTTAAATATGTCACACGATACCAGTAAAGACTCGCCCAACGACGCACCAAAAATGGTAGATCTCGATGTTTTGTATAAAGCCATGCAACAACACATGGCGCGGATGGAGATTCAGTTTGGCGAGGTGAATGATAGGTTAAACAAAGTGGAGTCTAGTTCACAAAGGGAGCAGCCATTCAGGGCTCCTAATGTGGAACGAAGAGAAAGAAATCCACCTAGGAATGACTACGACGATGATTATGGGAATGACCTAGAGGAGGATGATCGCATGTCTAATGTGGGTGTGGGCAGATTTAGGCATGGAATGGGAGGTAGAGGAGTTAGGTATGGGAATAAAGAAGATAGGGATAGGAATAGAGGAGATAGGCGTGGATAGAGTGTTGACAATAATTTGGGTAGTATCAAGGTGAAGATCCCAACTTTCCAAGGTAAAATTGATCTTGAAGCTTGAAATGAATAGAGTTGGTGTTTTATTGCCATGAATATTTAGAATTGAAGAAGGTGAAAGTGGTAGCCATAGAAATCATTAACTATGCTATTGTTTGGTGGGATTAACTGATTCTGAGTAGGAAACGGAATGGAGAAAGACCTATTAAGACATGGGAGGAGATGAAAACTGTCATGAGGAGGTGTTTCATTCCAAGTCACTATTACATGGGTTTGGTTCAAAAATTGCAAACTCTTAAGGGTCTAAGTGTTGAAGACTACTATAAGGAAATGGAGATAGCCATGATTCGAGCCGATGTAGAGGAGGACCGAGAGGCTACTATGGCTAAGTTCTTAAATGGACTATACCGAGACATTGCAAATATAGTGGAGTTGCAACATTATGTGGAATTGACTGACATGGTGCACTTGGCCATTAAGGTGGAACAACAGTTGAAAAGGAAGGGTTCCACACGGGTTGGACAAAATTCGGGTTCTTCATCATCATGGAAACCGAATTGGAGCAAGAGGGATGATCATCCTAGTTTTAAGGCTAAGGCCGAACCTTCCAAAGATCATAAGACCGGAGGCACATTAAATCAAGGTAAATCAAATTCTCAACCTTCTAGAAACCATGATATTAAGTGCTTTAAGTGTTTGGGAGCAGGTCATATTGCATCTCAATGTCCAAACAAGAGAGTAATGGTTTTGAAGGATTATGGTGGTATCGAATCCGAGGGTGAATCAGATGATGAGTGCATGCCACCTTTGAAGGATGCAAGTGACATTGAGTATCCAGTGGATGAAGAGCTTTTGGTCACAAAGAGAGCTCTTAGTGCTCAAGCCAAGGAAGATGATGAGGTACAACATGATAATATTTTTCACACCCACTGCCATGTTAATGATAAGGTATGTAGCATGATTATTGATGGGGGGGGGGGGGGGGGGGGGGGGGCGGAGTTGTACAAATGTGGGTAGCACTAGTTTGGTGGAAAAACTGAATTTGACCACTTTGAAGCACCCAAAACCTTATAAGCTATAATGGTTGAATGATAGTGGGGAAATCAAGGTGATTAAGCAGGTGTTCGTGTCATTTTCAATCAGAAAATACAAAGATGAAGTCATTTGTGATGTGGTACCAATGAATGCGGGCTATATCTTTTTGGGGAGACCATGGCGGTTTGATAGGTATGTGACTCATGATGGATATACCAATAGATACTCTTTTGTACTTAATAAAAAGCCAATCACTATTGTACTTTTAACCTTTAGACAAGTATAAGAAGATCAAGTAAGGTTAAAAAATGAGAAAGATGTAAAAAAAGGAGTGTGAGAGTTCAAAAGAAAGAGAGTCCGAAACAGCAAAAAAAGAAAAAAAAAAGGTGAAAAAGAAAAGAAGACTGATGAGGAAAAAAAGAAGAGAAAGCAAGTGAGTTTTTATGCAAGAGAGAGAGAGAGATCAAAAAGGCTTTGTTTTCAAATCAGCCAATGATTGTACTTTTGTACAAAGAGGCTTGTTTTAGCACTAATGAAATTAACCCTTCTTTGCCTAGTGTTGTTGTTTCACTTTTCCAGGACTTTGATGAAGTGTTTCCTGAAGAGATGCCTATTGGTTTACCACCAATAAAAGGGATTGAGCACCAAATTGATTTTGTACACGGAGCACCCATCCCAAATAGACCCGCATACCGAAGTAATCCCGAGGAGACAAGGGAACTTCAAAGGCAAGTTAGTGAGCTCATGGAAAAGGGGTATGTGCGTGAGAGCATGAGTCCTTGTGCGGTTCCCGTATTGCTTGTGCCTAAGAAGGATGGAACATGGAGGATGTGTGTTGATTGTCGTACCATCAACAATATCACTGTAAAGTATCGACATCCTATTCCTAGATTAGATGATATGCTTGATGAATTGCATGGTTCTATTGTTTTCACTAAGGGCGCGTTTACTAATCAGGAATGGAGGGAATCGGAATCAAGTTCCACTGGAAAGGGAATGGAGAGGAATCAGAATTAAGTTACTAAATTCCATTCCAGTGTTTACTAACAATTTAGGAATCAGAAATGGAATCAAATTTATTCCCTTTCTAGTGTTTAATTCAACTAAGGAATCGGAATGATATATAATTGATTACAAAAATACCCTTGTGTATATAATATCTTGAAAACTATTTTTTATTATGAAAAACTATTCTTTATACTGCTCATAACACTATAACTAGTAATTAACATCTTTATATCGTAAACTTTCAACTAATTAGTCAATAATAATTAAAAATTGAGGAGTATTTTAGATTTGAAAGCATAATTGATTTGATGTCGAATTTATTTATCACATTTAGGTGTTTTTTTCCCTTCTCTGGAAAATTAAAACACAAAATAACAAGCAGCACAAACAGCCAATTTAGTTCGAAGTATGATGACCAAAGTGTTCAACGTAACAAGCAATTTCTTCCTTCTTAATAAACTTAAGCGAACCATTTGTCTATACCATATGTAAAATGAACATTAGATACAAATCTATTAAGATAACTTCGTTAAAAATAAAAATTAAAGTCACTATAGTATATATATAAAAAATATATGAATGGCTAATATATTCAAAAGGGGCCATGAAGATCACCAAGAAAGCACCAATAAACAAGAGCTGACAATGCAGCCTAACAGACAACAAAACCCAAACGAAACATAACCCGCAAGCAAGAAACGGGACAACCAAGAAAAAAATAAGAAACAGGGCACCCTAGCAAATACATGCTTCAGGTAAAAAATAAAAATTAAATTAAATTAAATTAACAAACCGCCATCCGCATAGATTAAAAAAAAAAAAAAAAGGAAACAACATTGAGTCATCAACACAGTTCTTATACATATATATATATATATATATTTATATATACACTGTTAAAGCCATCGCCTAGATTGGACAAAAATATATATACACTGCAGTTCTTATACAAATATATATATATATATAAACACTGTTAAAGCCATCGCATAGATTGGACAAAAATATATATACACTGGTGAGGTCCATTCGGATGAGTGGCTCCTGTGCATTGAATCTTTGTGGAGTTGCATGCGGAAGGCTTGATCTGTTTTATGAACTTGGGTTTGGGGGTCCATGGGATGTGGCAGCTGGAATTGTGATTGCCCAAGAAGCTGGAGGAGTTGTATACGATCCATCCGGTAAAGATTTTGACATCACTGCTCAGCGAGTTGCGGCTTCGAACCCTCTCCTCAAGGATGCATTTGTTAAGGCTTTGCAGGAATCAGAATGAGAAGTTAGTCACTTATAATTTATCAATTACGGAAGTAACCACTTTATTTATATGATCAAGTTAAGTTACCTTTTGTCTTCTTAGCAACATATAATACTTTTCGTGATTCTTCAAACTGGCCTTGAGCCTTAAAGATCATTTGTTGGATTTTAATTGACATTGTTGGCAATACAAAATTTCTTTGCTTCAAAAAAAATATATATATATATATATACACTGCAGTTCTTATACAAATATATATATATATATAAACACTGATAAAGCCATCGCATAGATTGGACAAAAATATATATACACTGTAGTATACAAATATATATATATATATAAACACTGTTAAAGTCATCGCATAGATTGGACAAAAATATATATACACTACTAAAGCCATCGCATAGAAATTTTATATTAAAAAAAAAAACGTACTTATAGCAAGATTTGGAGAAAAAAGAGGAACAAAAAAGAATGACAGAGAACAATCCCTAAAACAGAACAATATAGTGAAAAGACTTTTTTTTTTTTTTTTTTTTTAATTGTTATAAATGAGGATATTTTAGTAAAAATATATGAATTCCTTTTTTTAATCAGGAAAGGGAACTTGATTCTTAGGGTGGGTGGGGGGAATCAAATTCCCTTTCCATCAGTAACTTAATTACTGATTTTAGAATGGGGTCCACGTAACTTAATTCCTTAAAAATTTAGTAAACACTGGAATTCACAAATCAGTAACTTAATTCCCTTTCCTGAGTTTGATTACTGATGAGTTTGCTTGATGAATTGCATGGCTCTATTGTTTTCACTAAAATTGATCTTAAAAGTGGATATCATCAAATTAGGATGAAAGAAGGTGATGAGTGGAAAACTGCTTTCAAAACCAAATATGGTTTATATGAGTGGTTAGTTATGCCTTTTGAATTAACTAATGCACCAAGTACTTTCATGAGATCAATGAACCATGTTTTGCATGCTTTTATTGGAAACTTTATGGTTGTTTACTTTGATGACATTCTAATTTATGGTAAAAATTTGGATGAGCATGTTGAACATTTAAAACTTGTTTTAGGTGTTTTAAGAACAGAAAAATTGTTTGCTAATCTCAAAAAGTGTACCTTTTGCATAGATAAGCTTGTATTTTTGGGTTTTGTTATTAGTGCTAAAGGGTTTCATGGGTTGGCTAGTTTTTTATAGGAGGTTTGTGAAGGATTTTAGTAGTCTAGCTGCACCTTTAACTGAAGTTATCAAAAAGAATGTGGGTTTTAAGTGCGGTAATGAACAAGAAAAGGCATTTAACTTGATTAAGGAAAAATTAACTAATGCACCTTTACTTGCTTTGCCTGACTTTGCTAAAGCTTTTGAGATTGAGTGTGATGCTTCAGGAATTGGTATTGGAGCTGTTCTAATGCAAGAAGGACGTCCCATTACATTTTTTTAGTGAGAAGATAAATGGAGCAGCCTTGAATTATTCTACCTATGACAAAGAGATGTATGCGTGAGTTAGGGCATTGGAAACTTGGCAACACTACCTTTAGCTGAAGGAATTTGTGATTCACACGGATCATGAGTCCTTAAAGCATTTAAAGGGGCAACACAAGCTAAATAAGCGGCATGCCAAGTGGTGGAGTTCATAGAAACATTTCCATATGTGATCAAGTACAAAAAAGGTAAGGAAAACGTTGATACGAACCTCGTCGATTGTAACAAAGATGATGCCTAGGATCGTTCTAACCTCTGGTTCAGATGGAAACCGCAACCCAACACCTATAGCGAGATGTGATGATACGAACCTCGTCGGTTGTAACAAGGATGATGCCTAGGATCGTTCTAACCTCTGGTTCGGATGGAGACCGCGACCCAACACCTATAGCGAGATGTGAACCTTGGTATAATGAAGACGCCACAATCAAGGATGAAATACTTGATTGATAAGTCAGGGAGGAACGCCACAGAGAAAATCTGATAAGTTCCAATCAGTTCTTAAAGAACAAAAGAGAAAATTCTCTCAACTTTTATTAAAAATTCAAAAACTCCGAAAATAACATAGATTGGTTCCTTTTAAACTAAAACCCTAGAAGACAAGGTAGGCAACACGCCTAATTCAAAAAGGAAACAAATATTTAGGTTATACGCCTAATTCAAAAAGGAAAAGAATTTCGGCCTTAGCCTTACAAAACGGAACTAAAAAGGAAATAAAACAACTGAAATTGAAACTCCTCCAAACTTGTGCTTCACGCCCAAGTCTTCTCTTATTCGGCCCAATCCATTGCCTTGATGACATTAAATAAGCCTTGGTCTTCATGTGGGCCTATCTTGGGCTTTAGCAATTTAGAATCAGCCCAAGTGTCTTGAATCAGGCCATTGAGTGCATCTTTGAATCTCCTAGCTCTAGCCCTTGTTATTGGCCCAACCGGAACATGCAATGGGTCCTTTGGTGCAGCTCCCTTATTCTCATCATTCCCTCCCTCTTGAAAAGGATTTGTCCTCAAATCGTCACCTACATCAAAAAGAGACAAATCAGAAACATTGAAGCTTGCACTAACATTATACTCACCCGGAAGATCTAACTTGTAGGCATTGTCATTGATCCTTTCAAGTACTTGAAATGGGCCATCTCCCCTAGGAAGTAATTTAGAACGCCGTTGGACTGGGAACCGTTCCTTCCTCATATGCAACCACACCCAATCACCTGGTTCAAACACAACTTTCTTGCGCCCTTTATTAGCTTGGTTGGCATATTGTTCAGTTCGCCTCTCGATATTTTGCCGAGTCTTTTCATGGATTTGCTTAACAAAATCTGCCTTTTTCTTACCATCCAAGTTAACATGCTCATTCACAGGTAAAGGAATTAAATCCAAAGGAGTTAACGGATTAAAACCATACACAATCTCAAAAGGCGAAAAATGAGTTGCAGAATGCACACTCCTATTATAAGCAAACTCTACATGCGGCAAACAATCCTCCCATGTTTTCAAGTTCTTTTGTATTATAGCACGCAACAAGGCAGATAAAGTCCTATTAACTACTTCAGTTTGACCATCAGTTTGTGGATGACAAGTAGTAGAAAATAAAAGTTTAGTTCCTAACTTACCCCATAGAGTTTTCCAAAAGTAGCTTAAGAACTTAGCATCTCTATCCGAAACAATGGTTTTAGGCATGCCATGCAATCTAACAATTTCTTTGAAAAACAAATCAGCAATATGTGATGCATCATCAGTTTTATGACAAGGAATGAAATGTGCCATTTTAGAAAACCTGTCAACAACCACATAAATAGAATCCCTACCCCTCTTTGACCTAGGCAAACCCAGCACAAAATCCATAGAAATATCAATCCAAGGTCCACTAGGTATAGGCAAAGGAGTATACAAACCATGAGGCTGAACTCTAGACTTAGCTTGTCTACATGTAATGCATTTCTCACAAATTCTCTCTACATCACGTTTCATGTGAGGCCAAAAGAAGTGTTCATGCAAAACATCTAGTGTCTTGGCTATACCAAAATGCCCCATCAAACCTCCCCCGTGAGCTTCTCTAACAAGCAATTCACGCAAAGAACTCTTAGGCACGCATAATTTAGTTTCTCTAAACAAAAATCCATCATGCCTATAAAGTTTGCCAAATGCAACCTTTTCACATGCATTGAATACATTGCCAAAATCAGCATCTTCCACATACAATTCTTTAATGTAGTCAAAACCAAACAATCTAGCATCCAAAGTGGAAAGTAAAACGTACCTTCTAGACAAAGCATCAGCGACGACGTTTTCCTTACCTTTCTTGTACTTGATCACATATGGAAATGTTTCTATGAACTCCACCCACTTGGCATGCCGCTTATTTAGCTTGTGTTGCCCCTTTAAATGCTTTAAGGACTCATGATCCGTGTGAATCACAAATTCCTTTGGCCAAAGGTAGTGTTGCCAAGTCTCCAATGCCCTAACCAATGCATACATCTCCTTGTCATAGGTAGGATAATTCATGGCTGCTCCATTTATCTTCTCACTAAAAAATGCAATGGGACGTCCTTCTTGCATTAGAACAGCTCCAATACCTATTCCTGAAGCATCACACTCAATCTCAAAAGCTTTAGCAAAGTCAGGCAAAGCAAGCAAAGGTGCATTAGTCAGTTTTTCCTTAATCAAGTTAAATGCCTTTTCTTGTTCATTACCCCACTTAAAACCCACATTCTTTTTGATAACTTCAGTTAAAGGTGCAGCTAGACTACTAAAGTCTTTCACAAACCTCCTATAGAAACTAGCCAACCCATGAAAACTTCTCACTTGTCCCACATTTGTCGGTTTCGGCCACTCTTTAATTGCCTTAACCTTTTCCTCATCAACCCCAATTCCCTTAGCACTAACAACAAAACCCAGAAATACAAGTTTATCTGTGCAAAAGGTACACTTTTTTAAATTAGCAAATAATTTTTCTGTTCTTAAAACACCTAAAACAAGTTTTAAATGTTCAACATGCTCATCCAAATTTTGCTATAAATCAGAATGTCATCAAAGTAAACAACCACAAATTTTCCAATAAAAGCACGCAAAACATGGTTCATTAATCTCATGAAAGTACTTGGTGCATTAGTTAACCCAAAAGGCATAACTAACCACTCATATAAACCATATTTTGTTTTGAAAGTAGTTTTCCACTCATCACCTTCTTTCATCCTAATTTGATGATATCCACTTTTAAGATCAATTTTAGTGAAAACAATAGAACCATGCAATTCATCAAGCATATCATCTAATCTAGGAATAGGATGTCGATACTTTACAGTGATATTGTTGATGGCACGACAATCAACACACATCCTCCATGTTCCGTCCTTCTTAGGCACAAGCAATACGGGAACCGCACAAGGACTCATACTCTCACGAACATACCCCTTTTCCATGAGCTCCTCAACCTGCCTTTGAAGTTCCTTTGTCTCCTCGGGATTACTTCTATATGCGGGCCTATTTGGAATTGGTGCTCCGGGTACAAAATCAATTTGGTGCTCAATCCCCCTTATTGGCGGTAAACCAATAGGCATCTCCTCAGGAAACACTTCATCAAAGTCCTGCAAAAGGGAAACAACAACACTAGGCAAAGAAGAGTCAATTTCGTTAGCACTAAAACAAGCCTCTTTGTACAAAAGTACAATCATTGGCTGATTTGAAAACAAAGCCCTTTTGATCTCACTCCCTCTTGCATAAAAGCTCACTTGTTTTCTCTCCTTTTTTTTCTCATCAGCCTTTTTTTCTTTTTCAATTTTCTTTTCTTTTTTTGCTGTTTCGGACTCCCTCTCTTTTGTCTCTCTTTCTTTTGAGCTCTCACTCTCCTTTTTAACATCTCTCTCTTTTTTTAACCTCATTTGATCTTCATATACTTGGCTTGGGGTTAAAGGTACAAGAGTGATTGGCCTTTTATTGAGTACAAATGAGTATCTATTTGTATATCCATCATGAGTCACATGCCTATCAAACTGCCATGGTCTTCCCAAAAGAATATGACTCGCATCCATTGGTACCACATCACACATAACTTCATCTTTGTATTTTCCAATCGAAAATGACACCAACACCTGTTTATTCACCCTAACTTCCCCACTATCATTCAACCATTGTAGTTTATAAGGTTTTGGGTGCTTCAAAGTTGTCAAATTCAATTTTTCCACCAAAGTAGTGCTAGCCACATTAGTACAACTCCCCCCATCAATAATCATACTACATACCTTGTCATTAACATGGCAGCGGGTGTGAAAGATGTTATCACGTTGTACCTCATCATCTTCCTTGGCTTGAGCACTAAGAGCTCTTCTTGCCACCAAAAGCTCTCCACCAACCGGATATTCGAAGTCACTTGCATCCTCCAAAGGTGGCATAGACTCATCATCAGATTCATCCTCAGATTCGATATCACCATCATCCCTCAAAACCATTACTCTCTTATTTGGGCATAGTGATGCAATATGACCTGCTCCCAAACACTTAAAGCATTTAATGTCACGGTTTCTAGAAGGTTGAGGATCTGATTTACCTTGATTTAATGAGCCTCCGGCCTTATGATCTTTAGGAGGTTCGGCTTTGGCCTTGAAACTAGGCTGGTCCTCTTTCTTGCTCCAATTCGGTTTCCATGATGATGAAGAACCCGAATTTTGCCCAACCCGTGTGGAACCCTTCCTCTTCAATTGTTGTTCCACTTTGATGGCCATGTGTACCATGTCAGTCAATTCAACATAATGTTGCAACTCCACTACATTTGCAATGTCTCGGTGTAGCCCATTTAGAAACCTAGCCATTGTCGCCTCTCGATCCTCCTCCACATCAGCTCGAATCATGGCTATCTCCATCTCCTTGTAGTAGTCTTCTACACACTTAGACCCTTGAGTAAGAGTTTGCAATTTTTGAAACAAACCCCTGTAGTAGTGACTTGGAATGAATCTCTTCCTCATAACAGTTTTCATCTCCTCCCATGTCTCAATAGGTCTTTCTCCATTCCGTCTCCTACTCATAATCAATTGATCCCACCAAACAATAGCATAATCGGTGAATTCTATGGCTGCCAATTTCACTTTCTTCAATTCGGAGTAATCATGGCAATCAAACACCAACTCTATTCTTTTCTCCCACTCTAAATAAGCTTCAGGATCAGTTTTACCTTGGAAGGTTGGAATCTTCACCTTTATATTACCCAAATTATTATCAACCCTCTCTCCATACCTATCTCCTCTATTCCCATACCTATCTTCTCTATTCCCATACCTATCTCCTCTACCTCCCATTCCACGCCTAAATCTTCCCGCACCCACATTGGACATGCGATCATCCCCATCCATGTCATTTTCATCCCCATAATAATCATGAACTTCTTCCCTAACCGGAACTCTCTCTCTCCTACGTGCTTGGGGAACGGGTCGTGGCTGTTCCGCACGTGCGCTTTCCACTTTATCTAAGCGCTCATGTAAGTGCTCCAATTCTCCCCTCATCATCCGTCTCATATCCCCTACTAATGCCTCCTTCCAATTCTTTAGATCTGCTGGAATGGAAGAATCCTCAGTAACGCCTTTATCTTTATTGTCAGACATGTTTTCCCTGCAAGAAAAAGATTAGAAAATAAAAAAGGACCTCACGGCACTCCCTCACGTGTTTCGCTCAAATAACCAATTCTCTCAACACTCGTGTGTTTCACTCAACATATTCGGCTTTTACCCTCAGTATTTTCTCACCACTCTTGCCTTTTTCCACTCACAATTTTCTCAAAAGTTCTTATCAAACTAACCAAACAATAATCAGGATTTCTTAGCTACGTTCACAAGAAACTCAGATTTGCTAGGTTCACACAAACGAATTACAATGAAACTGAAATAATAGGGCTGTTTCTACTACCAAGAATTTTTTTTTTTTTTTTTTTTTTTTTTTTTTTTTTTTTTTTTTACCGACCTTGATCAACAAGCAAGATCTTCTGAATTTTTTTTTTTTTGAGTACTGAACTTGAACGGAATTCGAAGAAGAAGAAGAACAAAGATAGATAAAACCTGATGTTAGATGCCGAAGCTCTGATACCAACTGATACGAACCTCGTCGGTTGTAACAAGGATGATGCCTAGGATCGTTCTAACATCTGGTTCGGATGGAGACCGCGACCCAACACCTATAGCGAGATATGAACCTTGGTATAATGAAGACGCCACAATCAAGGATGGAATACTTGATTGATAAGTCAGGGAGGAACGCCACAGAGAAAATCTGATAAGTTCCAATCAGTTCTTAAAGAACAAAAGAGAAAATTCTCTCAACTTTTATTAAAAATTCAAAAACTCCGAAAATAACATAGATTGGTTCCTTTTAAACTAAAACCCTAGAAGACAAGGTAGGCAACACGCCTAATTCAAAAAGGAAACAAATATTTAGGTTATACGCCTAATTCAAAAAGGAAAAGAATTTCGGCCTTAGCCTTACAAAACGGAACTAAAAAGGAAATAAAACAACTGAAATTGAAACTCCTCCAAACTTGTGCTTCACGCCCAAGTCTTCTCTTATTCGGCCCAATCCATTGCCTTGATGACATTAAATAAGCCTTGGTCTTCATGTGGGCCTATCTTGGGCTTTAGCAATTTAGAATCAGCCCAAGTGTCTTGAATCAGGCCATTGAGTGCATCTTTGAATCTCCTAGCTCTAGCCCTTGTTATTGGCCCAACCGGAACATGCAATGGGTCCTTTGGTGCAGCTCCCTTATTCTCATCATGTGAACCTTGGTATAAGGAAGACGCCACAATCAAGATGGAATACTTGATTGATAAGTCAAGGAGGAACACCACAAAGAAAATCTGATAAGTTCCAATCAGTTCTCAAAGAACAAAAGAGAAAATTCTCTAAAAATTTTATTAAAATTCAAAACTGCCGAAAAAAAACATAAGTTGGTTCCTTTTAAACTAAAACCCTAGAAGACAAGGTAGGCTACACGCCTAACTCAACAAGGAAACAAATATTTCGGCCATTAAGGCCTTACAAAACGGGAAAGAAAATAAAACAAACTAAAACAAGCAACTATTGACTTATTTCCTAATTGGAAGGCTAATTTTGGAAGGAAATCAGCCCCTTAATTTCGGGAAACAAATCAACTCATTATTATTTAGAAAACTAAAAAGGAAATCTGAAATTGAATGTCCTCCACAAGCTCAAGCTTGTGCTCCACGCCTAAGCCTCTGCCACATGCAAAATTATTCTCTTATTCGGCCCAATCAATGGCCTTAATGACGTTAATAAGCACTTGATCTTCATGTGGGCTCATCTTGGTCTTCAACACTTCAGATCAGCCCAAGTGTCTTGAATCAGGCCATTAAGTGCCTCTTTGAATCTCTTAGCCCTTGCCCTTATTATTGGCCCAATCGGAACATGCAATGGGTCCCTTGGTGCAGCTCCTTTATTCTCATCAAACGTGGTCGTTGATGCTTTGTCTAGAAGGTACGTTTTACTTTCTTCTTTGGATGCTAGATTGTTTAGTTTTGACTACATTAAATAATTGTTTGTGGAAGATTCTGATTTTAGCAATGTATTCAATGCATGTGAAATGGTAGCATTTGGCAAGTTTTATAGGTATGATGTATTTTTGTTTAGAGAAACTAAATTATGCGTGCCTAAGAGTTCTTTGCGTGAATTGCTTGTTAGAGAGGCTCATGGGGGAGGTTTGATAGGGCATTTTGGTATAGCCAAAACACTAGATATGTTGCATGAACATTTCTTTTGGCCTCATATGAAACGTGATGTAGAAAGAATTTGTGAGAAATGCATTACGTGTAGACAAGCTAAGTCTAGGGTTAAGCCTCATGATTTGTATACTGTTTTGCTTATAGCTAGTGGACCTTAGATTGATATTTCTATGGATTTTGTGTTGGGTTTGCCTAGGTCTAAAAGGGGTAGGGATTCTATATATGTGGTTGTTGACAGGTTTTCTAAAATGGCACATTTCATTCCTTGTCATAAAACTGATGATGCATCACATACTGCTGAGTTGTTTTTCAAAGAGATTGTTAGATTGCATAGCATGCCTAAGACCATTATTTCGGATAGAGATGTTAAGTTCTTAAGCTACTTTTGGAAGACTTTATGGGGTAAGTTAAGAACTAAACTTTTGTTTTCTACTACTTGTCACCCACAAACTGATGGTCAAACCGAAGTAGTTAATAAGACTTTATCTGCCTTGTTGCATGCTATAATACAAAAGAACTTGAAATCATGGGAAGATTGTTCGCCGCATGTAGAGTTTGCTTATAATAAGAGTGTGCTTTCTGCAACTCATTTTCACCTTTTGAAATTGTGTATGGTTTTAATCCGTTAACTCCTTTGGATTTAATTCCTTTACCTGTGAATGAGCATGTTAACTTGGATGGGAAGAAAAAGGCAGATTTTGTTAAGCAAATCCATGAAAAGACTCGGCAAAACATCGAGAGGAGAACTGGAAAATATGCCAACCAAGTTAATAAAGGGTGCAAGAAAGTTATGTTTGAGCCTGGTGATTGGGTTTGGTTGCATATGAGGAAGGAACGGTTTCCAGTCTAGCGGCGTTCTAAATTACTTCCAAGGGGAGATGTCTCATTACAAGCTCTTGAAAGGATCAATGACAACGCCTACACGTTAGATCTTCTAGATGAGTATAATGTTAGTGCAAGCTTAAATGTTCTTGATTTGTCTCCTTTTGATGTAGGTGACGATTTGAGGACAAATCCTTTTCAAGATGGAGGGACTGATGAGAATAAGAGAGCTGTAACAAGGGATCCTTTGCATGTTCCGGTTGGGCCAATAACAAGGGCAAGGGCTAAAAGATTCAAATAAGCACTCAATGGCCTGATTCAAGTCACTTGAGTTGATTCTGAATTGTTGAAGTCCAAGATGAGCCCACATGAAGACCAAGGTTTAATTAACATCATCAAGGCAATTGATTGGGCCGAATAAGAGAAGACTTAGGCATGTAGCCTTTCTTTTCTTTTAGGGTTTTAGTTTATAAAGGACCAAATGATGTAATTTTTCGGCAGATTGGAATTGAATGAAAATTGAGAGCATTATCTCTTTGGTTCCGAAATTTGACTTATCACTCATCTTCTTCTTTTCTTAATTGTGGCGTCTTCTATTTTCTTGATACCATTGGTTCTTATATCATTATAGATAACAGGTCACGGTCCTATATTGTTCTTGTTTACAAACTTCGAATTTTAGAAAACGATCCTTGCTACCATATATTGGTTCCGGGTCTCACTACTCTTTGTGAGGTTCATATCAATAACCCTCCTAGAGAAAAATGAAGAACATTTGGTCACTTATGAATTCTCAATCCTTTTGATCGAAACTTGCGTGAACACGATTTGATGTTGTGCACAAAACCTTTTGATATAAAAGCTAGTAGTGCACTTACCAACACAAAACGTTCTTCCTCTCTTTTTCCTCTTGGCCGAAATTTTCACACTATGCTTAGAGTTGGATTATTATTTTTGTTTTAAGAAAAAGAAAGACTCTTTCTTAAAATTAGGGTTGGCAGAATTCTATATCATAAAATATATAAGGTGGCTGAAATCCTCATTTAAATTTATTTAGGGTTGGCCGAATTCTATGATAGGAAAACAAGGTGGTGGCCGAAATCCTCACTCCAAGTGGATTAGGGTTGATCGAAATCCTTACCCCAAACATATTAGGGTTGGTCAAAATCTTCACCTAAAGAGGATTTGTGTTTCACCAATATTCCTATCAACTTTAGAATCTAAACCCTAATCCAACTCTTTAGTATATCATCCAATAATATATTGAATATAAATAAAATTGTGACTTAATCAAAAACTTCATAATTTGACTAGACAAATAAATTCCTTTTGTTTATCTACTTGTCAAATAAAGTCTTTGATTCTTATTATACTACCAACAATAGTATAACACTAAGAAACCTATTTCCTAGTTATAAAAAGATTTTGATTTTTAAATAAATAAATAAATAAATAATTGATTAATTAACTTCCATTTAATTAAATAATAAAATAAAACAATATATTTAGCTAATATTCTTAGCCTTGCTGCCCAAGTGTAAAAGCATGTGCAATATATTGTTTTTCCATTTTATTAAATCCATTGGACCTTAGTAAAATGTCCACATATGAACTAGACTTATTCTTACTAAAAGAATCAAGTCCACATGCCTTTTTTCAATAAAATTGGACTGATCTAAGGGTAAAAAGCATCACAAACGATCATATGCTGAAAAACCCCTAGACAGTATCCGTATATAAAAGAGATAAAAGAAAGTAAAAAGTGACAAAAAGCAACAAAGCACAAAGAGCCAGGGAAAACAACCCCAAACAAAAAGAGGCACGTAGGCCACACCAAAAAGAAAAAGAAAACATCAATAAAAACGAAAAGACTCGCGGCCCATGCAGTCATTGCCAACTAATGAAGAACATAATGGCGGGGCAGAGAACCACCAAGAATCTGTCTGAAGCTCCAAAGCATGCTTAGAAAGCGTATCTGCAACTTGATTACCCTCCCTAAAAATATGTGAAACCTGAAAATCCATATGTGAGATTTGGAAGATGCAGCGCTGCCATGCTTGACGAACCCTCCAAGGAACCAACTCAGAACGAGAAGAAAGAAGCTGAACCACATAAGAAGAATCGCTCTCAAGCCAGATACGATGCCACCCATACTTCCAAGCAAAATTAATGGCCAATGAGGCCGCCAGAAGCTCAGCCTTAAATTAATACATTAATGTAATTTAACAGCCCATTATAAAAAATGTTCAAATTATATTCTTAATGTATTAATTACAATTCTAGATGGACTCATAAATTAGTTCGGTAGAATATATCAAGTGATCCATGCAAGTCCATGTGGATTGGGGATCTTGGCGGGCTATCTAAATTTAAGCTTTAATAGACATAACCTAATCACAATCAATAAATTATTCACTTAGGTTCGATCTATTAATTTTAGCTCATCCTACTAAAGAACTAAAATTGAACTCTTAAATAAAGATGGAATAAGTAAATATTTCTCATTTATACCCTAGACAATCTTATTGGAGACAGTGTATCCTTGCGAAAAATATCAGTAATCGCCAAGAGCTTATAGACCTCCTATAGCTCTCCTAGTTACCATATTTTACTCATATGACCACATTTTGAACTTGGATATTCTAACCTGTCTAGAAGCCTTGTTTCAATAGACACTATCGAAAACTTAATGTTAAGATTTATTATCCAATACCTCAAAATATCCAAATGATAATATTCTACTCTCATTTTTTTTCAATAAAATTGGACTGATCTAAGGGGAAAAAGCATCACAAACGATCATATGCTGAAAAACCCCTAGACAGTATCCGTATATAAAAGAGATAAAAGAAAGTAAAAAGTGACAAAAAGCAACAAAGCACAAAGAGCCAGGGAAAACAACCCCAAACAAAAAGTATTTCAAATGAATACAATGTCCATATCTATAAATGAAGTCATCTATCGATTAACAAATGAATACCACCAAACTATCGAGGATAGACTATGATATATAATCGTACTCATTGATAACTCAAATGATAACACTTGTAACCATAAGTCCATAATTTATCTCAGGATTAAGATAGACTATCCAATCATCCTCAAAGTGAAAACTATTATCCACTGACGATTTTGGATAAAGTATTTCACTGTGATCCTATTCAATGCACCTAGTGCACTAGATTCTTTTACCCAAAGACACTACACTTTGATGATTTTAGATTCATTATAACACATTTGATCCCACTTAAATGCTAGCAAAAGAATCTCCAACTTTAACAAGGTAAAGGCGCCTAACCTTTATCTTAAGTTGTGAACAATATTCAAGACTAATTAAAGAATTGTGTCTACCTCATGATCAAGCCAAAATTGGTATGATTTTGGCCCTTATTTCTGACTCTTTTTGCTTGATTCTTGGGCATTTCCCCGTGCTTAATGGTGTTAAATTGAGTGTTTCAGGTTTTATCATGTTTCAAGAGCAATTGGGATGAATTTGAGGACTATTGTGCAAAAAGGCTCACAAATGGGAAGAAACAGGGCATTTTCGCTACTTAGACAAGAAGAGGTCGCCACATGGTCGCCATGGTGACAGAGGATTATTTAGAGCTTTAGAAGGTCACCACTTGGTCGACACTTGGTCACCATGGCGACAGAAGGTTGCAAAAATGCATCAGGTGGGTCGCCATTTGGGGGTCGCCATAGCGACCCTATCATGCAAATGGCGACCTCATCATTAATTGCTCATGGTCGCCACTTGCTATATGGTGAAAAAGATGATGTTCATGGTGACCTTTTCATCTAACCGTTTTGCGCACCAGGGTTGCCATAGCGACAAAATGGCAAACTTTGCGCCACATCAGCGAATCAAGTAGTTATCAGTACATGTCCAAAAGTGAGTATATATACAGTGGCCTTTCATCTTCAGTAAACACATCCCATCTTAGAGAGCACGAAATTCATCACATAGAGATCTAGATTTCTCATCCATGGCTCATCATTCCTCATCCTCCATTTCTCTACTTGTACTCATCTAATTCCATCCAAACCTCAACACCAAACCTTGACTACTTCCCTAAATCATTCCTCTCCTACCATTTCTCCACTCAAATTCCTTTGTCACTTTCCACTAAACATCCACATTTCAAGACACATCCTCTACTTCCATTCTTTGCATTTAAGAGCATAAAGGAAAAGAAGGATCAAGCTTAAAAAAGGTGACCCAAGGGTTATTTCCTTACTATTTACTTCCTTTCATTTATTGCTAATATGTGTAACTAAACCCCTAATCTAGGGGATAGATTTGAGGATCATTTGGTTGTGGGTATTAGCCTTAGCTTTGTAATGAATCTCTTATGTGTTCTATTCATTATGTGATTGACTTGTATATCTACTTGTTAATTGCAATCTTGATTAGAGTAATATGTTATATATTCATATTTTGATTGACACTCCTTGTGTGATTAAGAACCCATTGAATTAGATAGATTTGTGGTGGGTATATCAACCTCACTAATCTAAGCCTTAAGTGGTTAACATAGAGAGATTGGTACATTAAAGTGGCTATAAGGCATTACCCACACTCAATTGCTAATCAATCTATTCCTTAGCAATCATATTAATTGTTTTCATCATTATTCTTATCAAGGTTGTTGAGTATTCTATTTTTCATATTACTTTTGCATTTTCAATTTAGTAGTTAGCATTGGTGGTTTTTGAAACCTCACATCTATCAAATATCATGATTTATTTTACTTGCCTAAGATTAGTCAATCTATATAATTAGCACTCCATATCCCTGTGGAATGAACTTGATTACCATTTGCTATAAAATCACATTTTAAAGGATTTAAGTGGCTTAAAAGGGTTTTCAAAGATCAAACAAATTATATCATTTTTGTGAGTGCACAACGGCTCATCAAAAATTGGCGCCGCTGCCGGGGAAATGGTAGCGTTGATTACATAGATTGACTTTTCCTCATATTTTATTTGTGTAGTTTAGATTGTTAGATTAGTATATTGGTTGTTGGTAGTTAAACATTTTCATAGTGCTTTTTTACCTTTTTCCTTGTATCTCTTTATCTATTCATTTTTCAGGTACTCAGTTTTATGCACGGTAGGAGGTCTCTAGGTAGGGGAGTACATCCCCCACTAGAAGGCACTAGCCGTGTGAGAGAGTTCGAAGCAATTCCTAGACAAACTATGAGTACGGAAGGACAACAACCTAGGAGGGAGGACGAAGAACCTTTTAGGGAAGAGATGATTGAAGAAACTCCCAACAACCGTGGTCAAAAGATGACCATGGGAGAGTATTCCCTACCAACTATCGGGAACCAACCATCACTGATTGTGCTAGACCTGGTTATTAAGGGATATGAGCTTAGGATGATGCATGTCAATCTTTTGCCAGAATTTCATGGGAAGCTGAATGAAGACTGCCTACTGTTCATGAAGGAATTCAGCACAATTATTGAGACATTCCCTATCATGCGTCTCTCTCCCGAGCAGTTGCATATGCGTTGCTTTCAGTACTGTATGAAGGATGTGGCTATGTAGTGGTTAATAGGGCTTAGGCCAGGGTCATTAATAAGTTGGAGTCAGATTTGCAAAGTATTCTTCAACAGATTTTTTTCGGCTAGGAAGGCAAAGGAGTTGAAGGTCAAAATTGCAGATTTTTATGAAAGTGAAGGGGAGTTATTTCATGAATCATGGGAGAGATATCAACTTCTTTTGGCCCAATGCCCTCCTCACATGTTCACTAAGGAGTACAAGGTATCTTGCTTCCAAGGTGGTCTCACTCTTTTTTCCCAAGTATTGGTGGATAATGCTTGTGGAGGTTCATATGACACAAAGACTGCCGCCGAGATATATGAAAATATGAGATGTTAGCACAAAACTCTCAACAAAGGAATGCAAATAGTATTCGAGGTGGAAAGTTTGATGTGAATGCTAGCACGGAAACCGCCATTGAAATTTCAAGGATAAACAAGAAAGTGGAGTCCTTGACTTCACATATTAAGAGCATGGGATTTCCGAAGGCGGGGGTAAAGTTGTTAGGAAGACAAGAGAGAGGCTCTAGTGGTCAATTCAGTGAGAACGAAGGGTTTGATGACACATTTAAAGGGCAAGAGCAAGAGGAAGTACAAGTTATGGGATTCCAAGGGCAAGGAAACAATTCATACTCTAACAACTACAATCAACCATGGAGAATCCATCCCAACCTCTCTTGGTCAAACAACAACAACATCTTGAACCCACCACCTTGGAACCAACAACAAGGAATGAACAATCAAGGTGGTAACCCACAAGGAGGATACCGTCAAAGATATCAACAAGGTGGATGTCAACAAGGAGGATACTCCCAAGGAGGAAATCAATAAGGAGGAAATCGATGGAACAACAACAACAATGCTCAACCTAGCTCATACCAACCTCGCCGTAACATTGATGAAGAAATGAGAGGGATGATGCAAGGTTTCCAAAGAGCCGAGCACACTTTGACAAGCTTTATGCAAGCTAGTGGCCAAAGGTTTGGCAACTTTGAAGCATCGTTTGGGAAATTGGAAACTCAAATGTGGCAAATTGCCGAAGCCCTCCAAAAGCAAGAGAAGGGGAAGTTTCCAAGTCATACCAAACAAGCCAAGGAAGGGAACTTTATCAAAAAGGATGGAGCTAGAGATGAAGCAATGTTGTTTGAAGAAGCATATGCTCAGAAGGTTTATGATCCCAGAAGTTTTGTGATCCCTATATCTATTGGTGATAGTGGGTTGCTTAAAGGAGTGCTTGACTTGGGTGCAAGTGTTAGTATGATGCCCCTATCAATTTATGAGAAATTGGGTTTGGTAGGTTTGAAGCCAACTGGAAAGAAGCTCATGTTAGTGGACCAAACTTCACTAACGTCATATGGTGAGATAAAAGATGTACCAATTTTTATAGATGGAATAGTGGTCCTAACTAATTTTTGTGGTGCTAAACATTGGGGACAAATCCAATGATGATAGGGAGTGGCAAGTTCTACTTGGTAGACCATTCATGACTACCGCTCAAATGAAGATTGATGTGTGCAAAAGGAGAGTTTTAATGCACTCATTTGAGAAAGAGCTTGAGATTGACATCACCATGTGCAACGATAACCTAAAATGCATTGGGAGTTGCTATGTGGTGGAGGTGCAGCCACCAAAAACAAAGGGTGGAAAAGTATATGACTTGGTACAATTGTATGAGAAGAATAGCCAAGAGGATGAAGATGAGAGCATAGGTGACTCTAATATTGAAGGACTCAAAAATGCCAACCAAGAGCTCATGCTTGAAGTAGAGGTGCTCAAGGTGGAGAAGTATGAGGTGGCTTCACACCTTTGAGGAATTTATGTTACCGAAAAATCGTCGTTGGGTGAATCTTCACATAACAACTTTAAAGACCGAGATTAGGGCAGATCCCAGTCAGAGGGGTATCACGTGGTTCGATACCAATGATGCTCCTTACACAACAAGTCAGGTTTAAATATAAGAAATAGGGTGAATGAGTAAGATTTATATTGATAGTATCTTTATATTATGAATACAAAGGATGCGTTCTCTAGATTACGGTAGAATGTTAAGCTTCAGTAGGCAATGGAGATGGTGGTGGCGTACTCGTGCATGTCGATAAGTAGCTCTGAATGTAGGTTAGGGTTTGAGGAGATGATTTTCAGATCCCTTTTCTGGTGAGTATGATGTTGTATATATAAGTCTTGTTGCTTGTCATGCACTCTTATAATTTCGGTCTAGGGTTTGGTGATTATAGGACTTTCCTTCTTGATAAGAGACAATCTTGTAGGAGCTTTAATCGTTAGAATCAAGTCATTCCTTCCTAAGAGGAGACAATCTCGTAGGAGCTTTAATCATCATAATCAAGTCATTCCTTCCTAGTAGGATTCTAATAGAGTTGACCTCTTATTCAAATGGTCTCATCTGGCGGGAAGAACTATACTTCCTCTGTTTGACAAAACGAAGGCATTTTATCCCCATGTTTGGAGCTTCAAAACTTGTTTGCTGGGTATATGAGTCTTCTACTTTGTATGAAATTCTTCGTCTGATTTTCTTGCTACCTGGTGAGTTGATCCTACGGGGTATCTGGGTTCTTGGTTACCCTGTCTCCTACCAGTTTTATGCTTTTCTACTGTTTCCTTGGTCGGCGAGGTATCCCGATATCAACTGATCTTATGGATGCATATCTGGATGATGTAATAATAGGGTAATTGGATGGTATAGCAGGAGAATACCTGGTCGGTGTTGTGGAGGGATACTGCAAGAAGGTTTTCGTATCGGGATACTGAGTGAAACTCCATGTCAGGATATCGAGTGAAACTCCATGTTGGGATACCACGCGGTTCATGAGAAATTAGGGATTTGTTGGGATCGATCCCTCTGAAGGGGGTATGTATCCGGATTGATTGGGATCCCTCCCTTCTTGGAGTAACCGGATGGTATCTGGATTCCCCTCTTCTCCTTGTACCGGGGTGAAAAATTCTTCTTTGGTCATTCGCCAATTTTGGCGGTTAACAGAAGTCCCCCCTGACTTGAACACTGATGCCTTACCAGGGTTAGAGTTAGGATTCTGATTTTACTTGAAGGATTTTTTACCCCGCTTGTCTACATATACTTTGCCTAGTTGGCTATCACCATTAGGGAGGAAATCTTCATTTGATATGCTGGTAATTACTGCGTAGGCCATATGTCAAACGGTGATTGGCTTTTGGATTTAAAAAAGAGCCGTTTTTGGCACGATTAATGCGAAACTGTCTCCAGCACATCCCCCAAACACGTTGCCGGTCATCAATTCCGATTTCATTGTGTGTAACCGCCTGTCTTTCTCTATAAATAAGCCAAGATTCTTGGTGCATTCTCCTTCACTTTCAAATTTCAAGATTACAAAAAAGAAAACCTAGTTTCTCACTTCTTTCTTCCTCTTACCAGCAATCTCTGGAGTTTCTTCTTCCTTCTTCTTCTACCTTCTCAATGGAATCTCCTTGAAACTTCCTACCACTTCATAAGGAATTCCTACTGACCAAATTCACCCTGTCACTACTTCTACGCACCCAGACCCCGCTTCTCCACACCCTTCAGACAGTCTTGATGCCTTATTCAATACGGAGAAGGCAGATTCGGTGGAGGATTCTTCCATATCGAAAGGGGAAAAATGAAGTCATGATGAAGATAACGCGGCCGGTGTCGATACCCCTAGACAGCGCCATCGTTCTACAAGAAACCCACGAATTGGGTCGGGTCGGGTCTCAACAACAAACCAGACAACCTGGTTCAGATCGTTGACGAGGAAGATGCTACAAATGTCGGTGGTGATGAAGAGGGTAGCGGACGAGATGTCTCCTTAGTTGGGGTCCAGACTAACTCTTTCGCTTCCTTCCATGATGGTAGGATAGTGCCCGACTCTGTGTGCACTTTAGATACACTCGCCAAGCTAAGAGAGGAGTATAGGATCCCAGATTACATCACGTTATCTCTTCCTCATCGGGGTTACGATGTATACACCCCGCCTCAGGATCGCCTACTTATTCACAAGGCCGCCTTCGAATATGGAGTCTGGCTTCCGTTTCACCCTACCATTCACCGAGCCCTTGTCTCGTTAAAGCTAGCCCTTTTCCAGCTCTCGTTGGGGTTCTGGAAGCACCTGACCTGGTTTTTTGTACTATAGAGGGAGCAGTGTGAGAAGGAAAAGATAGATAGGGAGTCGAGCTTTGATGAGCTACGCTTCCTTTTTAATATAGCGAACATGGTACCTTAGGGTCAATTCTACCTGAGGGCGTGCAATGACATGAAGTTCATCATTCCTAGGGTGAACGTGAAGTATGCTACGCCTTGGAAGGAGGAGTGGCTCGTGGTTGAAGGTGAATAGGGGCGTACAACCTTCATCGGGGGATTTGAGTACCCCGTCCCAACTCAGTTCACGGCGAAGGATAAATGGGCGAAGGGGGTGCTCTCATTGGAATCCCGAGATATACTTGAGAGAATTATGAAGAGGGGCTACACCAACATGCAATACCCCACCCTAGATCACTTTGAGGTTAACCGGTTGGAAAGGTATTTGAGGATCTCTCTTGCACTTCCAAGTATGCAACTTCATCTATCTTTCCTGTTTATGCGTACACATCCTTTCCTTTTCTTTTTTTCTAATTATATTTTCTTCTTCTTGGTAGTGTCTGCAACCCCCATGGAGCCTGATTCTCCATCTTCTCCCAGGCCAGATGATATGGGTTTGCTTGCTTCCTCTTCTCCTATCCCTTCTCCTTCCACAGATGCCAAAAATGCATCCGGGTACACACAGCCTGTTACAATTGCTCCTCCTCTTACATCTACTAAGTTTCCTGCCAAGGCATCAATCTTTACTCCTACTGCATGCCCCTCCCTGAGTGCAATGCTAGCTCCGGCGACCAAGGCTCGGGGTTCACCAAGCTAACCACAGAGGTAGAAGTGTAAAGTTGCTGTTTAAAAACCTACTGTGATTACTCCTCTCCCTTCTCCTCCCCCATCAATGCTCGCCAAGGTTCAAACCATGGTGGAAGAGTATAAAGAAACTATTTCAACCCCCTTTCAGGCAACCAACATTCCTTCGGGATCGGGGTCAGGAGGCATTATCCAGGATGAGGTAGTGTCCCGTTTTATTGCCTCTTGTCCCGGAGGGAGCTTGGCAAGCAAATGGCTCACGGTAGAGAATTCATACATGGTGGAAGACCCAAAGAGAACAAAAGACCAAATGAGAATGCCCCGAAGGGTAGCCAGAAGAACCAGATTTCGGGAAATGGAAATAAGGATTGCAAGGATGACAACTTGAAGGGAAACAAGTCTTTCAAGAGACAGTTCACCAACTACACCCCTAACTAGAAGGCAAGAAGAAGTTTTGGCTGTAATAGAAGAAAAGAGCTTATACAAAAAGCTAGCAAAATAATCATACTTTGCCAGGAGAGACATCATTAAGTACTGTCGATTCCACCGCGAAAATGGTCATGATACCTCAAAATGTTATCAGCTGAGAGATTACATTGAAAAACTAATCAGAGAAGGGCACATGAAATATGGGATCATTAAAAACAATGACGACCAGCAAAGGGAGTTGCGAAAGGATTATCAAGACATAAGGGATAGCCCTCAGGGAGGTTAGGATGGCGGAGCTATAATTACAATCTTTGGAGGGCCTTATACAGGAAGAAACAGTTGGGAAGGATTGACCGAAGTTCGCGAGGCTGTAGATGGACAAAGAATCTTGGAAGTAAACTTAGTCGGACCTGACAAGAGAAAAGCTAAACAAGGTTAGGGCTCGATCGTGTTTTCTAAAGCAGATGCCCACGGACTTGAAGTTAGACCAAATGACGCCATTGTGGTATCAGTCTGCGTTGGCTACAAAGAAGTTAGAAGGTTGCTGATTGATAACGGGAGTTCAGTAGACATCCTAAGCGCTGAAGTATTCAATCAATTGGGATTACGAAGGAAAGATCTACAGTCGCTAAAAATCCCACTCAGAGGATTTGGTGGAGCTGAAGTTAGATCTTTGGGGACAGTCAAGTTACCAGTCGAGATCGGGGCTTACCCTTGCCAAAAGACAGTGTTACTCGACTTCGTGGTGGTGGACACAAAGAACAGGTCATATAACGCATTACTAGGAAGACCCTTCCTAAACAAGTTTGAAACAAATATAGGTGTGTCTAATATAACATAGAGGGGGGATGAATGGGTTGTTAATCCAATTATTACCAATTTTTTGGATTAGTCAATATTATAAAAATAACCCAATTCAACAATCAATAAAATCAAGTATAAAATGTGGAAATTAAAGAACACTTGATTTTTACGTGAAAACCTTCAATAAGGAAAAACTACGAGCTATTCAGTTAGCCATACTCGATCCTTGAATCCACTATTTGTAATGATGTTTACAACCTAGGTTGCCCTCAACCATTCTCAGTCACTAACCCACTATTACTACCTTGTGGGCCTTAAATAGTAAACCTATATCACTTGCTTGCCCACCAAGCCACCTTAGTCACAAGACTTACTTCTCAATGAAGAGATCAAGGACATATGTGAATATTTTGAAATATCCAAAATGCAATTAATACTAGGCAACATTAAATTCTCATCTAGAGATTAAATGATGACAATTAAATCAATCCTAGATATCATATTGCTATATGTCATGGCATAAAACTTAGCTATATAAGATAAAACAATCCTAGGTACAATACCTGTCACAATCAATATCAATCAAACAATGAGATAAATTATCTAGATGTTATATAAACTTGAAATCCTAGCTATCACAAACAACCCAATCAATCAACACATAATCTTAATCTTGTAGATAGAATATAATCTAAATGCATACAAGTTATAAATGAGATTTCTTGTTAAGTAAGAACATAAACATGAATAGATGGTGTTCAACATACCAAGTCATGTGTGTTAAAGAAGACCCATGCATAGATACATCCTAGATGATGTTTAGATGATGTTTGATGCACATGGAAAAGGGTTTAGATATTAAAGAAGCAATCTTTATGTTTTTTCTCTCAAGTCTCCCTCAATATCTCTTTAGGGTTATGGATGTCAATGAGCTTATTTTTATAATAAGAGATAATGGTATATTTATAGAGACAAAAACGAGCTGGGTGAAATGACAAGTTTACCCCAGCTATGCACCAAATCGGCGGTTTCAATCGGTAGTCAGGGCCACCGATTTTAACCACTGAATTGAAACCGAGAACACTGGTTTCAAATGGCACTTTCATTCAATGCTTTCATGATCACCGATCACAACTGCCATTTTACCAAAAATGGTGAAACCAAAGGAGAAGACAAGAGCTTCTCCAACGGCGATCATCACGCTATACCAAGCACACTAACGTGCACACACAAACGTTTTCGAGCATACTTCGGGAAATGAATTACACCACAATGAAGACTAACATGACATGAGGTGCAAGTGTGGGATGTGAAGAATGCACACATAAGAATTGAAGCACAAATGCAAGATGAATAAAACATGCATGAAGATGTGTGTGTGTGCAACTAATCTCTTCAAGAGGCAAGTCAAGTGATTTACCTTTCGATCTTGCTCTTGAAGTCACCGGGATGCTTGGAAGCTAGCCTTGATAGTCATTAAGAAGACCTTGGATTCATGGTACACGAGAGAGGAAACCAGATGAGGTTGAATCCGGCTAAGTGTGCTTTTGGGGTTGCAGCAAGAAAATTCCTTGGATTCATGGTACACGAGAGAGGAATCGAGGCCAATCCTGAGAAAATCAAGGCAATCATGGATCTTGAATCCCCTATTACCCTCCAGTGGGCACAAGGATTAACTGGCAGGATAGCAGCATTAATGTAAGGATTCCTGTTTTTGATTGGCTTATTTCGTGGGCAAACCACATATTGGGGTTTTTGTAAGGGTAGCTTAGGAAATGTGGAATCAAGCTCAAGGCCCTCAAGACCTCAAGTGACAAGCACTCCAAAGGTATATCTCTTATGCTTAGTTTTATTTGAAGAGATTTAGAAGCACACACACATTTAGCATACTTGCATTTGTGTGCATACTCTTTACATGTCACATTTCACACTAGCACTTTGATTCTTATATCTTGTTATGTGTTTATGTGTCTTGTAATTTATTTTCCAGATGTTCGAAAACGTCCACGCTTGCACATAAGTGTGCTTGGTTTTGTGTGAAGACCGCTCTCAGAGATTGCCTTGGCTTCTTCTTGGATTCACCACTTTCGGTGAATCGACGGTTATATCGGTGGCCTTGGTCACCGAATGAAACTGCCGTTTTGGTCCTTAGGTCTTTGGTCTGATTCTATGGTTGTGATTGGTGGCCATGACCGCCGATTAGAAACCACCGATCATACCTGATGGATTTAATATCTCGGGTTTGATTCTACGGTTATATTGGCGGTTTCAAAACCGCCGTTGCTCCCCTGTTTCTCTCGGGATCAATTCTACAGTTGTGATTGGCAGCCTGGCTGCCGAATGAAACCTCCGATCGTGTTTTTTCAGTGGCAAACTTGTCTTTTCACATGCTCTGTTCTTGATGCCTATAAATATACAACTTTCTCATTCTCTAAAGGGTATTTCTCTGACTCTAAGAATCCTAAACTTCAAAGAGAGATATTTGAGAGAAAATTAAATAAAGAACTCACTTTTAACACTCAAAAACCATTCTCACAAGCATCAAAATATCATCTAGCATTTTCTAGCATAGTTAGAATGCTTGCTTGCATGGGTTTTGCTCAACACACTTCCTTTGGTATGTTCTTCACTAATCTCATCTAAGTTTAGTATTTTATTTATCAAGGCATCTCTTTTCTTACTTGTATGTTCTTAGTTCATATGCTTTTATACAAGATGGAGATTGTGTGTTATGTTGATTGAGTGTTGTATTTTGATAGCAATATCTAAGTTATTTAATCTATGATTTGCTAAGCTTTATGACATGTCATTTAGCTTTTGACATCTAGGATTATATTTATTGTCATCATATCATCCTAGATAAGCATCTAAGGTTCCCTTAGCTTTATTTGCTCTTTGAATATCATAATATATTCACTTATAGTGTTTATCTCTTCATTGAGAAGTAAGCCTTGTGTGTAGCTTCCGGGATTAGGGTCCTTAGATCGTAAACAATTGAAGTCTTATGTGATAGATAGGGATTAGGTCGTACACCGGGATTAGGTGGTCACACAAGCAATTGGACTAGGTTCACTTATATCGGGATTAGATAGATGTGTGATTATATACCGCGAGTAGGTTGTAATCGTTAACACATTTAGTGGATTCGAGGTTCGAGTGTGGCGCACTTACCAGCCTATAGTTTTTCCTGTGAGGGTTTCCACGTAAAAATCAAGTGTTATTTAAATTCCGCACATATTACACTTGTTATATATATTGACTAGTTTGGGGCATTTTCGTAATCTTGTCTTAATGCGACAATTGGGTAAAATTGTTAAAATCTATTCAACCCCCCTCCCCCCCCCCCCTTCAGATTTATATTAGAATATATACCGAGTATTTGTTTCAATTAAACCGCTTCATATCCTGATCTACAGATAAGTGTCTACCCTTCTTCAAAATCGTTAAGCAGGGTAAAAAGATGAAGTGGGATCAAGAAAATGATCAGGCCTTCCAGTCTTTGAAGAAATATCTTGTTAGCCCACATTTGCTAGTGAAACCCCTTTCAGGAGAAGAGCTACAACTTTACTTGGCAGTATCAGAAACTGCAACCAGCGGGGCCTTGGTCAAAGAATGTAGTGACAGGGTCCAGAGACCGATCTACTATGTGAGCCGTGTTCTGACCAAGTCTGAGAAAAATTATATCCTCCTGGAAAAACTCACCAATGCACTTGTGACTAGTAACTGATCAACCACTGAGACAGTTCCTCCAAAGGCTAGACGTATCAGGTAGGTTAGTCCTTTGGGCCCTAGAGCTCACCCAATATGATATAAAATATAAGGCAAGAATAAAAATCAAGGCTCAGACCTTGGCTGACTTTATAGCAAAATTCAGCACGACCTCCAATCCGAATACCACTACAACCTCGAGCCCGCACTATAAGAAAATATGCTTTCCATAACAGCTCATTTACCACGGGCTTGAAAGGCCCGTTTAGGAAAGTAACATTTACAACGGGCCTTTAAATGCCCATTGTAGATAATCTCACAATTTTTTTTACAACGGGCCTTTAAACGCCCGTTGTAGATAATCACTTTATTAACAACGGGCACATAAAGGCCCGTTGTAGATAATCGCACAAATTTTTTTAACAACGGGCCTTTAAATGCCCATTATAGATAATCGCTATAAAGGCCCGTTGTAAAAGGTAAATGGAGGGAGAAAAATTTCAAAACTTTTCATTTACAACCATTAACAAAAAAACTTTTTATTTATACTTCTCCATTCTCTAAAGTAAAAATTCGAAATTTTTCATCTCCCACCATGCCAGTAACAAAAATATTTTATTTATACTTCTTCATTCTCTAAAAACTATCACTTTGTCCAATTGATCACACTTTTGTCTCTCTCTCATTTAATCACTTTCTCTTTATTTTCTCCAAAATTTGTTTCAATTCTATATTTATATTGCTTTGATTTTCTTGTTGTGTAATTAAAAATTAGTTCTATTATTTTGGGTTTATGTTCTTCTCCTTTGTGTCTTACTTTAACACATACATACACTTCATCTTCAAGATTTAAAAGGATAATAATTTTTATAGTTTGGTTTTTAAGGTGTTTGCTTAATTAGAAAGAAATCATATTTTTCTTGGTACTTTGTTTATACGGGAAGTTAATTTGTTTTATATATAATTGCTATTAATTCTCTTATTTTTAATTCATAATTCATAATTTTTATTTTATCATTTTGTTTCAATTATGTAAGTTGTAATTTTGGTTTTAGTTATTTTTTTTTTTGTGAGTGTGATAATGATTATTTCTTCCCCTTTTTTTAGATTTTTTTTTTCTTTTTAGGTAACACACAAGATTTCTACAAAAGATTGTTGATATATAATTAGAGAAAGTATGGGTGAATAAAATGTGGATTCTAGAATCATTTAAATTTCTCCATAAAAAATCATATAAATTTCAATTTCAAAAAACAAAAATAAAAATCATAAAATTTCTAGAATTTTCAGATGAACAAAATTCTAAAATTCCAATTATTTGTTTAAACATGCTATGTATAAAATCAATAAATTAATTTTGATTTTTTTTTTTAAAAAAATACTCATCGACTATGGGCAATGCTCGTTGTAATTAATGCATCGATAAAGGGCATTGCCAGTTGTAAGTAATGCATCGACAACGGGCGATGACCGTTTTCAATAACACATAGACAACGGGCAATGCCCGTTGTCGAAAAGCACACTTTTCCACTATTGCTCTATCTATTGCAGGCACAATGCTCGTGGTCGATACACATCTACAACAGGTATTGCCCGTTGTCGTTAAGTGTTTTTCTTGTAGTGCCGGAACCATATTCCTCGGAATGGCCCGCTGATTGTAAGGATTGGACACTATATACGGATGGAGCGTCAAATCAAGCAGGCTGTGGAGCCGGGATCATCCTTACTGATCTTGAAGGGATTGAATGCAGCCACTATTTCAGGTTTGAGTTCAAAGCCACCAATAATAAGGCGAAGTATAAAGCCTTGTTGTCAGGGATGAAAGTTCTTGAAGAACTGGGGGCAGATTTCCTTTTGATTAGAAGTGATTCCTAGCTTATAATCAACCAAGTATTCTGTGTGTACTAGGTGAAGGGAGACAACATGATGGCATACCTCAAAAAGGTCCAAGAAGCAACAACTAGGTTCAAGGGTATGAAGATGGAATAGATTCTTCGAGAGAAGAATCATCGAGCGGATGTCCTAGCCAAGATTGCTGCAGCTGGATGACAAGCATTGCCTAGAGGGGTACCACTCCAATTGGTACCTCGACCCAATATAGCTAAAGGAGCGGAGGTGAACTCGGTAGAATGACTTCCTTGCTGGATGGATCCTATAGCTGATTACCTCTAAAATGACACTCTTCCAGAAGATTCTGATCAAGCACGTAAGCTCAAAAGAACTGCTACCCGGTACTGCCTAATAGAAGGATACCTTTACCGCAAAGGAAAATCCCTTCCATTGCTAAGATGTCAACATCCGGATGACACTCATTGAGCACTAAACAAGGTACATGCAGGGGACTACATATCTGGTGAGACCTTGGCTTACCAAGTTCTTAGAATCGGCTACTTTTGGCCTACTCTACATCAAGATGCCAAGCAACTTGCGCAATCCTGTGACCCTTGCCAGAAGATAGCAAACCTTCATCACCTACCTTCGGAAAGACTCACTTCAATCAGCACGCCTTACCCATTTGCTATCTGGGGGCTAGACCTAATCGAGCCACTTCCTTCTGCTCCTGGTCAAGCCAAGCATGCTGTAGTGGCCATAGACTACTATACCCGATGGCTGGAAGTGAAGTCCCTTACCTAGATAACTGAAGCAAACGCCATGAGCTTTGTTAAGGAAAACATTGTCTGTCGATTCAATACCCTAATGGCTGTAACAATTGATCTAGGCAAACAGATTGACAATGCCAACTTCAGATTTTTCTGTGAAAAGCTGAGTATCAACCTTCGTTTTGCATCGGTAGCCCACCCTCAGACTAATAGGTTGGTGGAATCCACCAACAAGACCATCAAGAAGCTCTTAAAGAATAAGCTTCAACAGAAGAAAGGGAAGTGGGTTGAAGAACTCCCAAATGTTTTATTGGCATAATCAGACTACCAAAAGGACTGCTACTGGGGAAACTCTATACTCACTGGCTTTTGGGACAGAAGCAGTCTCACCTATCGAGCATTTATTGACATTCTTCAAGGTCCAACACTTCGAATTAGAAGACACTTCGATAAAGTTGAGACCTAGTTTAGACCTCCTCGAGGAGAAGTAGGATAGGGATGTAGAATGGGTAGCAGCCTACCAGAGCAAGATAACCCGATGTTTCAATAGAAAGGTAAAGACTCAAAACTTCAAAAAAGGGGACGTAGTCCTCGGGAAGGTAACTCAGAATACCCGGAAGAGGTCTAATGGGGTACTAGCTCTTAATTGGGAAGGTCCTTACCTGATAAAGATGGTGGTTCGAAGAGGGGCCTACAAGCTGGAAGATATGGATGGTTACTTGGTAGACCACACTTGGAATGCCAATCACCTCAAAAGGTTTTACCCTTAGAGTTTGAGGAAAGGTTTATCTCGGTTGGTATATTTATAAATGTGTACCCCGAATTTTCTTTGTATCACTTCTTGAGAATTCAATAAAAGTCAGTTTTGTTCTCCTACATGATTCTCCTGAGTTTGCCTTACAAATTTCGCCATTACTGATTGCCTCAACACTAGGAAAGGCCACATGGCATTCCTGCTGCCTTTGTCGGGGTATACCCTCCTCCAAGAAGGATCTGGTGCATAAATACCTAAGTGGCGTAGTCACCTACCAGACTAAGGATTTGGATTCATGGCCCTAGCTACCCACCGCATCCTTAGGACCAGGATGACCTATACAGAACTTCTGAAGCCTCAGACAGGGAATACTCCTCTCCAAGAGACCTTGTAAGATCCGTTATTTGTATTGGCTTGATTCCATTGCAAAACGCTCTATATTTGTATTAGTAGTTGCTTAAGTTTTTTCTTGGAAGAAAAGTGCCTCAAAGGTAAAGAAGCAACATCTTGTGCAAATATCGTCTTCAAGGGGAACATCGCTTACTTGAATGCTAAGGTATCAAGATTCTTCTTCCTCTTGCAAGGCGTTAGTGCACACACACACAATTCATACATGTGTGTCCCTGCATCGTTGTGCACCATTTATATAACACATTCACATGATTTTGTATGCTCATGCATTGTACTCAAATGCTCATACATTTTAGAGTTGCATGTTCTAGGACTATGTCTAGGAAATGGCATTCATATGTGAACTTGTGTTTGTATGTTTGTGTTTCTTGTGTTTTGGACTTGAACATGGTCTTATTTGATTCCTTATTGAGTCCCGGTCATTTCGGTTACTCATACGTTAAGTTTCGAGTCCAAACGATGTAGCTACGCTACTTTTCGTTCACATTCGTTGAGTTGTGTTCGTCGTCATTTTCCGAGATGAATTCTCAACCATTTTTCAAAGTTTCATAGTCGTCATCGTGCATGAGGGAGTCACGGTTCGTAATCCGAAAACGGATTCGAATTCGGAGTTCGGATGCCCGAATACGGCTGAAGAACGTGAGAGGTGCGCGAGGAGATCGCTTGGCCAAAAGCCAAGCAAGGGGTGGTCACGTGTGGACCACGTGTGCCACACGGCCAGAGCTCCTCTCTGGCCACGTGTGGCACACGCTGGCCACACGTGGACTGGCCAAAGTCCCCCCAAAATTTGGACAAGTTTGCCCCTCATCTTCCCTCTTCAAATGATCTCTCTTCCCTCCATTTTTTCACAACTTGAACAATCAAAAATTCTGATCTTCTGCAGAATTGTTCATGATTTTGATTTACTTACTTTGATCATAACTTCTTCATACGAACTCGAAATCGAGTGATTCAAAAGCCAAAATTGTTGGTCTCGACGAGAGCTACAAACCCCAAGCATTTTTAGAGGCATTTGATTTCGTGATTTTTCGCAGCACTCTGATTTCCAGTACGAGGTCATTAGTTGTATGTGATACTTCTTCTCTTGCAATTTCATTTGATCATCTCTATGATTCTTTCTATTTGATTGTTGAAATATGTTGAGAAGTATGTTAGATCATATGCTAGGGTTGTATGATTGATTAGTTAATTGAGTTTAGCTTTGTGATTTCTCTTAAATACATTTTTGCTAAACTTGAGATTGATTGAAATTGATTCTAGAAATTGTTTCTATAATGTGCTTCATGTTATCTTCTAGGATCAATTTCTTGATATAAGAACTAAGATGTTTGTGACATATATTGAATATCTTAATCTTGTTCTTATTGTTTTGACATGCTTTGATTTCTAGATAGATTTGTGATTGTGTGTTGATAGTATATTCTAGATTATCATTAAGCATGTTCATAGAGTGTGTTTGATCTACTTACTCTATTTGTGTGTGCTTGCATCATTTGCATCACCTAGATCATTGCCTTGTAATAGGTTGAAGTCTCTTGTTAAGGTGAGTGAAGCCTATTTGACTTGAGCAAGAAGACTTGGCTAGGAAAGGTTTCCGGATAGCCAAGCAAGAAGTCTTAGTTAGAATCAAGGTGATTCGGATAACTAAGCAAGAAGTCTTAGCAAGGAGTTTTAATACTCCGGATGGTTGAGCTAGGATAGCTTAACTAGGATCTCTTGATCTAGATTGCTAAGCAAAGAAATCTTCCTAGAGGCTTTTTAGTCTTGGATAGGAAGTTGCTCTCTAGAGGTGTGGGATACATCTTAGATAGAGAGTAGGCTAGGTAATTCACTAGGCCTTTGAGAGGTGATTAGGATTTGATAGCTTGAAGTGGATATCATAGTGTTGATAGCTTTGAGTGTGTAAGTTCTTTTCATATAGTGGATTTGCTTCGCCGGTGGTTGTGGATTCAACCCGTGGATGTTTCCTCTTTGAGGTTTTTGATGAGAATCAAGAAGCATCACCAAAGGCTCAATTGCATGTTCCAGTTGGGCCAATTGCAAGGGCCAAGAGGATCAAAGAAGCATTTAATGATAATTGATTCTGAGTTGCTGAAGTACAAGTTCGGCCCACATGAAGACCAAATCCGGGCTAAACTTTGTAGACCTCTACAGAAGGCATATGGAGTCGGATCGTCTATTATAATATGTTTTCGGAAAGCCCAAGACGAGCCCTACAGATGTTATGAAGACTCCGTCATCCGTAACAGATCACAACAGACCCAAAATCAGCCATCTATCTTATTACGCGCAGACTTGAGCTGGACAAGAGCTGGACGCCAAGCAGAACTTCGTGGGCCTCTACAGAAGTCATATGGATTCGGATCGTCTATTATAATATGTTTTCGGAAAGTCCAAGACGAGCCCTACAGATGTTATGAAGACTCCGTCATCCGTAACAGATCGCAACAGGCCCAAAATCAGCCATCTATCTTATTACGCGCAGACTTGAGCTGGACAAAAGCTGGACGCCAAGCAGAACTTCGTGGGCCTCTACAGAAGTCATATGGAGTCGGATCGTCTATTATAATATGTTTTCGGAAAGCCTAAGACGAGCCCTACAGATGTTATGAAGACTTCGTCCTCCGTAACAGATCACAACAAGCCCGAATTTAGACATCTAGATTGTTGCGCGAAGACTTGAGCTGAGGAGTCCGAATTTCAGCTTAATTCCATGTGGTTAGAGGAGTCCTAATTTCAGCATACTTGTGTGTGGTACAAGTTAGGGTTAGAGAAGATTCAATTTCAATTTAGTATTTAGTATTTTGTTTCCTTTTAGGTCTTAGACAGTTTAGTATTTAGTATTTTGTTTCCTTTTAGGTCTTAGATAGTTTAGTATTTAAGGGACTCATTGATGTATTATTCAGAAAAAGACTTTGAATGGAATAATATTATTTGAGAGAAAACGATCCTTCGTTGCCATATCTTGGTTCCGGGTCTCACTACTCTTGGTGAGGTTCATATCAGTTTTACCACGTAAAAACATTGTGTCTCATTTTTGCTTTATATTTCCTTATCTTCCATATGTTCTCTTGTATTGATCCTTTTGTATATTGATGCTTACATGAATTGATTCATAATATACAATTGCTATATCATTACAAGTATTCATTTTCATTCTTATATTCTGCATCTTTTTGAATATTGGAAGAATTTGGGACTATACCTATTCACCCCCCCTCTAGGTATAAAACACTAAACTTTAAAGGGAATTTCAATTGGTATCAAAGCGGGTGTCTAGACGCACTTAGATAGATCCTTTATTTGTAGTGTTTGTGTTTTACTTGTGATAATCATGATTAAGGAAGTGTGTTCCTATGTAGCTTCTTTTGTTAAACATATTGACTTGGATGAGAAAAAGATTAAAGATCTTACTCTTGAAAATGAATGTTTATCCAAAGTCAATATGTCTCTCAATAAGAAGTTAGAGAATCATGAAATATGCTCAAAAGATTTTAATGATCTTAAAGACAAGATTCTAAGTCTTGAAATGAACTTGAAAGATAGTAATGATAGACTTGGTATTTTGAAGCAAGAAATTGAGCAAAGGGATAAATCTCTTGCTAGTGCTAAAAGACTAGAAAACACTCTTAGAGTCAAACTTAGTGAGCACTTAACTCAAGAGAAAAAGTATGAACAATGGCTTAATAAATCACGTGAAGATGTTAGGTTTAGTGATGACATCGCGAAAAAATATGCCATTAAAATTACGATGCTTAATGAGAAACTTAATGAGGCTAATAGGATGATTAACAAGATGTCATCTAGTTCTAATCAAGTTGATTCCCTCATTAAAAGTGGTAAGCATCCTAGTGACAAAAGAGGTTTGGGTTATGTCAATGAGAAGGAGACTCCTTCATCTAACAAATCTATTTTTGTCAAAGCAAATATTGAACCAAATGTAGGTACTCTCACTCAAGGTAAAGAAATGAAAGCTACCGGAGGTGCCTCAACATCAACAAGGAAGTTCAATGGAAGAACTCAACAAGATCAAATTCAAGAAGCATCATCCTCAAAAGGAAAAGGTGAAGCATCAAGGGTTGCTCTTCAAAGAGGTAAATTTGTGAGAAGACCAAATGCTTTGGAAGCAAATGCAAATGGTAAATTTTCTAAATTCATACCTATTTGTCATTATTGTAACATGATAGGACATATTCGACCTAGGTGTTTTCAATATATTCGGAAATGCAAATTTGATAATGCTTTTCATGATATGTCTTTGAATGGTCCTAGGCAATCATCCATGTATGGATTTAGAACTAGACCTAGGAAGACTTTGGAAAAGCATGTTGAGAAGAATTGTGTTGATAACTTGCTTGCTAAATCTTGTGTTGTGCCTCACTCTACTATGCATAAGAAAGTTGATAATGCTTTGTTTGATATCTTTGAGAATGTGACCAATGAGGTCAAGGTGCATGTTAAAAAGTCTAACATTGAGTCAAAGCATGAAAAAGCTAAGAGTGAGAAGCATGTTGTGAAAAGCGTATGGGTTAGAAAAGACACATCTAAATGTCTAGTTACACAATATGCTTTACGTGTCAACTCCTCCTACTCTTGGTACCTAGATAGTGGTTGTTCTAGGAACATGACCGGAAACAAAGATTTCTTCAAAAATCTTGTGTTAAAGGATGGAGGGTGGGTCACCTTTGGTGATGGCACCAAGAAGCAAGTTCTTGGCAAGGGAACTATATGTATCCCCGGATTGCCTAAACTTCGCAATACTTTGTTTGTTGATGGATTACAAGCTAATCTTATAAGCATTACTCACTTGTGTGAAATCTTTAAAGAAGTTAGCTTTACTAAAGATGTGTGTACTATTATCGATAAAGAGGACAATGTTGTCCTAAAAGTCAAGAGGTCTATAGACAATTGCTATTGTCTCAATGTAGATCCTCTAACTTGCAATATGGCACATGAGTGCAACAAGCTTGAGTTGTGGCATCAACGATTGGGTCACATGAATTTTAAAGACTTGAAAAAGCTTGAAAAACATAGCATTGTTAGGGGTCTTCCTAGTCTTGGTAAAAAGCTAGAGATTGTTTGTGAACCTTGTCAATTGGGTAAACAAACCAAAATATCTCACAAAAAGAATTCTTATATAGCTACCAAGAGACCATTAGAGCTTGTACACATGGACCTAATGGGGCCAATTCCAACCGAGAGCATCAATGGCAAAAAGTATATTTTTGTATGCGTTGATGATTTCTCTAGGTTCACTTGGGTGTATTTTCTTAGGAGCAAGACCGAGACTTTCAATTATTTTAAAAAATTTTGTAATCAAGTGCAAAATGAAAAAGGTCTTGATATTAAGAAAATATGTCGCATTAGAAGTGATCATGGGACGGAATTTGAAAATGCTAATTTTAGTGAATTTTGTGATGGTTTGGGAATATCTCATGAGTTCTCCGCGCCTAGAACTCCTCAACAAAATGGAGTTGTTGAGAGGAAAAATCGTGTCTTGCAAGAGATGGCTAGAGTCATGCTCAATAGCAAGAAAGTCCCTAGAAACCTTTGGGCCGAAGCGGTCAATACCGCTTGCTATGTGTCGAATAGAGTTTTTAGAAGGCCCGGCACAAAACACACGTCCTATGAGCTTTGGAAAGGCAAGAAGCCTAATGTGAGTTACTTTCACACTTTTGGGAGTAAATGTTATATTTTAAATGATAGAGATCACTTAGGAAAGTTTGATGCTAAAAGTGATGTTGGTCTCTTTCTTGGGTATGCTTTGAATAGTCGTGCTTATAGAGTGTTCAACTTGAATACTAAGACTATTATGGAGTCTATGAATGTTAAAATTGATGATCTTAGCATGCTTAACTTGTGTGATGATAATGATGTCAATGAACCTAATGAAAATCATGTTAATGACATTATTTCACCTATTGATGTGACTAGTAGTGAAACTAGTCAAGATGATGACAAAGATAGTTGTATTGATGTTCAAAGTCAAGGATTGGAAAATGTGTTAAATGATAATCAACAAAATATTCAAGTTGTTGAAAATTCTCCTCATCCTAGACTTAGAAATCTACACTATCAAGATGACATCATAGGTGACTTAAATGAAGGGGTTAGAACTAGAAATCAAATTGCTAACCAAATATCTTATGCTTGCTATACTTCTCAAATTGAACCCAAAAACATTAATGAAGCTATTGTTGATGAATATTGGGTTGGGGCTATGCAAGATGAACTTAATCAATTTGAGAGGAATGAAGTGTGGTCATTGGTTCCTAGACCTAAAGATATAAATGTAATTGGCACTAAGTGGGTTTTTAGGAACAAGACTGATGAAAGTGGCAAGATAGTGAGAAATAAAGCTAGACTAGTGGCTCAAGGTTACACTCAAGTTGAGGGTGTTGACTTTGATGAGACTTTTGCACCGGTTGCTCGTCTTGAGTCCATTAGACTTTTGTTGTCCATTGCATGTGTTAAAAAATTCAAATTATTTCAAATGGATGTCAAAAGTGCTTTTTTGAATGGATACCTTCAAGAAGAAGTGTATGTTGAACAACCTAAGGGTTTTGTAGACCCACACTCTCCTAACCATGTGTTTAAATTGAAAAAGGCTCTTTATGGCCTTAAACAAGCTCCTAGAGCTTGGTATGATAGGTTGACTCAATATCTCATTGACAACCATTATAGGAGAGGTGGCATTGATAGGACTTTGTTCATTAAACATCATGATCATTACATTTTTGTTGCACAAATATATGTTGATGACATTGTTTTTGGTTCTACTAATAAAACCAAGGTTGATGAGTTTGTTAGTGTGATGTCAAGTGAATTTGAAATGAGTATGGTGGGTGAGTTAAACTATTTTCTAGGGATGCAAGTTAAGCAAACTAGCATGGGCATAATGTTGAGTCAATCTAAATATGCTAACAATCTTGTTAAGAGATTTGGTCTAGAAAATGGAAAAGATTTTGAAACTCCCATGAGCACCACTTTAAAACTTGACAAAGATGAAAAAGGTAAAAGTGTTGATCAAAGCCTTTATAGAAGCATGATTGGTAGTCTACTTTACCTAACCGCTAGTAGACCGGATATTTGTTTTAGTGTTGGCTTGTGTGCTAGGTTCCAAGCTAATCCAAAGGAATCTCACTTAAAAGCCGTCAAGAGAATCATTAGGTACATCAAAGGTACTTATAATCTTGGTTTATTTTATTCATTTGATACCAATGATATTCTTGTTGGCTATTGTGATGCCGATTGGGCGGGTAACATAGATGATCGTAAAAGCACATCGGGCGGTTGCTTTTATGTTGGTAATAATTTGGTTTCTTGGTCTAGTAAGAAACAAAACTCGGTTTCCCTCTCTTCTTCCGAAGCCGAATACATTGCGGCCGGAAGTGCATGCACACAATTGCTTTGGATGAAACAAATCCTTAAGGATTATGAGATAGAACAAGGAAAAATGACACTTTATTGTGATAACTTAAGTGCCATTAACATCTCTAAAAATCCGGTTCAACACTCACGCACAAAGCACATTGATATTAGGCATCATTTCATTAGAGATCTTGTTGAACATTCAATTGTAACTCTAGAGCATATGCCTACTAAAAATCAACTTGCGGATTTGTTCACCAAGCCCTTGGACAAAGAGAGGTTTAAAACTCTTAGAATGTCCATTGGCATGATTTGTGTTAATTGATGTGCTTGTGTGAATGTGGGTGGCTTGATAAGCAAATTTTTTTTTATATCAATATCTTTGAGAGCTACTCACTTGAGAAGTAATGATCTTAAGCTAATAACTCATATTGTTCCTAGATCATGCACTTGAGCTTGAAAAATCATATTTTTGAAAAGTGCACAAATGCTTCTCTTATATGTTTTAGTTTTGAGTATATGTGTTTGAATATGTGTAGATAGTGGATGCATTTAGAAGCCTATTGCTTAGTACATGATAAATGACCTATGATATGTATCCATTTTGCTTCGGCACTACATAGTATTCAACGAGCACCCTCTTGGAAAGGGCTACACGCATTGGTTGTGAAGCCGCCCAATGTTGGAAAGGGCTACGCCTTTGTGTTGAGTGAAAGCCGCCAAGAGGTGTATATGTTTTTGTTAGAAAAATCAAAGAAGAGTTGAAAAGAATCATTAAAAAAAAAAAATCTTTGATTCTAAGCCTAAAAGAAATGAAAATAAAAAGGCTTAATGGTGTATAGTTGAGAATTGTGAAAAGCTCGGGTTGACAAATAGAAACGGGAAAACGAGCCACATGCACACACACGCTCACATGTTGATAACTATTCTTTTAAAGCAAAAATCCGGATGAATATCGGTTTGACTTATTTTTGGAAAAGCTTTAGTTGGATAGGTGTGGAAATTATTTGCATGTTGATATCACAATTACTCCTTCTATATATGTGAGAAGCATTCACACACACACACATATTTTGCTTATGTGCTTGATTCATTGACAATGTGAGAATATTGTTGAGAGATTAATGAAAATCTATGATTCTCTCTTGGACTTTGAAAAGTGATGAAATATTTTCTCTTATTGAATGTGTGAATGTATGAGTCCCTTGTGAACAAATCTACTTGTTGATAATATGTGGAGCATATGTTAAGGGGGAGCTTTTGTTTATTCAACAACGCTTTCTATACGATTTGTTTGCTTAATATCTCATTAACTATCTCTTGTGCCCTTTGTCTATTCCTTGACAAAAAGGGGGAGAAATTGTATACCTCACCTTTGTGCTTATTGGCGACTTTGTCTTACGGGGGAGAATTCTTGTCTTAAGGGGGAGAAAAGAATTCTTGTCTTATTTGTGTTAAGGTGTTTAAGGGAGAGTTTTTAATGTGTTAACATTTATTTACTTGAGATAAGGGAAGTTTTATTTTGCTTATGTGATAGTTTCTCACCATTCTTCTTTGGAAGAAGTTCTCTTGTTGGTTGTTTTCTTTTCTCATAGGTACTTTGAAGTTCAAAGAAGAGATTCTTGAAGACTCAAGAAGACTTGAAGACCTTTTAGTCTAGGGATCTCTTTGTAATGTGAGGATGAGAGAATGCTATCAACATTGAGTCTATTGGAGTGATCAATGTATGGTGAGGATGAGGTTTTGCATGGAATAGCCAAAGGGGGAGATTGTAAGATCCGTTATTTGTATTGGCTTGATTCCATTGCAAAACGCTCTATATTTGTATTAGTAGTTGCTTAAGTTTTTTCTTGGAAGAAAAGTGCCTCAAAGGTAAAGAAGCAACATCTTGTGCAAATATCGTCTTCAAGGGGAACATCGCTTACTTGAATGCTAAGGTATCAAGATTCTTCTTCCTCTTGCAAGGCGTTAGTGCACACACACACAATTCATACATGTGTGTCCCTGCATCGTTGTGCACCATTTATATAACACATTCACATGATTTTGTATGCTCATGCATTGTACTCAAATGCTCATACATTTTAGAGTTGCATGTTCTAGGACTATGTCTAGGAAATGGCATTCATATGTGAACTTGTGTTTGTATGTTTGTGTTTCTTGTGTTTTGGACTTGAACATGGTCTTATTTGATTCCTTATTGAGTCCCGGTCATTTCGGTTACTCATACGTTAAGTTTCGAGTCCAAACGATGTAGCTACGCTACTTTTCGTTCACATTCGTTGAGTTGTGTTCGTCGTCATTTTCCGAGATGAATTCTCAACCATTTTTCAAAGTTTCGTAGTCGTCATCGTGCATGAGGGAGTCACGGTTCGTAATCCGAAAACGGATTCGAATTCGGAGTTCGGATGCCCGAATACGGCTGAAGAACGTGAGAGGTGCGCGAGGAGATCGCTTGGCCAAAAGCCAAGCAAGGGGTGGTCACGTGTGGACCACGTGTGCCACACGGCCAGAGCTCCTCTCTGGCCACGTGTGGCACACGCTGGCCACACGTGGACTGGCCAAAGTCCCCCCAAAATTTGGACAAGTTTGCCCCTCATCTTCCCTCTTCAAATGATCTCTCTTCCCTCCATTTTTTCACAACTTGAACAATCAAAAATTCTGATCTTCTGCAGAATTGTTCATGATTTTGATTTACTTACTTTGATCATAACTTCTTCATACGAACTCGAAATCGAGTGATTCAAAAGCCAAAATTGTTGGTCTCGACGAGAGCTACAAACCCCAAGCATTTTTAGAGGCATTTGATTTCGTGATTTTTCGCAGCACTCTGATTTCCAGTACGAGGTCATTAGTTGTATGTGATACTTCTTCTCTTGCAATTTCATTTGATCATCTCTATGATTCTTTCTATTTGATTGTTGAAATATGTTGAGAAGTATGTTAGATCATATGCTAGGGTTGTATGATTGATTAGTTAATTGAGTTTAGCTTTGTGATTTCTCTTAAATACATTTTTGCTAAACTTGAGATTGATTGAAATTGATTCTAGAAATTGTTTCTATAATGTGCTTCATGTTATCTTCTAGGATCAATTTCTTGATATAAGAACTAAGATGTTTGTGACATATATTGAATATCTTAATCTTGTTCTTATTGTTTTGACATGCTTTGATTTCTAGATAGATTTGTGATTGTGTGTTGATAGTATATTCTAGATTATCATTAAGCATGTTCATAGAGTGTGTTTGATCTACTTACTCTATTTGTGTGTG